>QKYT01000439.1:0-61481 GCA_003550305.1 Glomus cerebriforme | reverse complement strand
AATTCTTGCTCTCGCTCATAAGCATATCGTGAGTTGAATTTCACCTCGTGCGTACATCTAGTATTACGTTTAAATTGGAAATATTTGCAGCTTTACATTGAGCTAGAAATTTTTCTTGTTGTTGAGAGGATGCTTTTATTTTTTTGATGAGAGTATAAAGCTAAAAATAATATAATTAACAAATTTATTAATTATTAATTAAATAAAGGAAAAAAAATAAAATAAAACAAAATAAAAAAAAAAAACTACTTTATGTATAAGACCATTATTTTTATTTAATAGTTCATTATCTTCTATGGCTTTAAGCGTAATAAGAACTTGTTGTGCTGCTAAATTCATTTCATGGGCAAAGCAGTACATATGTTTATCTTCACTATTAAAATTAATAGATTTTTCAGCTAATTCAGCTTGAACAGCCTGTAGGAATGTAAATGTTATTGCTAGCATTATTTGTGATTATGCCAAGGATCTATATAGAAAACTTTTTTTAACTTTGTTTTTCTATTTTTAAATTATCGCTATTTATAAAACTAACCTTTGATTTAATATCATAACTTTTTAAACTTTTTAAAAAAGCTTTCTTAATATTAGCTCCTGAATGTGAACCATTGAGCTTAACAAAATCTAGAAGGAAACTCTTTAATTCCTATTTATCTATGATCAAATGGGCTATTACAGTCACCAATGAATATAACGAACCTTCTGTTCTAGAGGATTTAGTTCAGTATAGAGTGAATTCGTTATATAATATACTGAACTCCTGGTAATTTTGACCAAATTTATAGTGCTGGCCAGAATTATAATTTCGCTTAATATAAATTTCAAAAAAGGTTATACATTAATTACTGATAATTTTGGTCAGTACTATAAATTTGGCCTGAGTTAATATATAGTCACATAACTGTTCATTATAGAAAATAAAATTAATATATGGTTTATATATATAGCATTTTATTATGGCAATTCGGTATAATCAGTGTAATTAATTATAAAAAATTCAGTTCTGGAAACTTTGGTTCAGTATAATAAGTTTTTGGTATATATAGGTTCATTATAACTAGTAGTGACTATATACCTAAAAATAATATTTATTTGAAGATATTTAGCCATCAATTGTAAAAGAAATTTTACTAAGCATATTCTATAAAATTAAATAATAATTAGTAGAATTCAAATAAAAATATTATTAAAAAAAATACAAATATATAACCTGTAAAATAGAACGAATTTTCTTTTGACTTTCTTCAAAAATTTTTATTGTATCATTTTTAATTATATCTGCAAATAATATAAATGCATCCTTACATTAAAAGACAAATCATTTTCTAAAATCTTTAGATTCTATACATGTGAAAGGGAGATCATATTTTATGACCCATTCAATAATAAACTTTCTAAAAGTTTCTTTATTATATGCCTATTAATAAAAATATATAAAAAATAAAAATATTAAAATAAATATTTTATCATTATATTTATGACTAGCTCTGCTGAATTATTTATTACTTCGTAAAATGTGGGTTGTCTTTGTTAACTTTTTTCTTTTGTTAGATTATNTTTATTTTTTAGGTNACNTATCAAACCTGAANTNNTNCNTTTGTTACAAATTATTAAAGCTTTGCAGTAATTGCAACATGCTTTTTTTATTACATCATCAAATACAAAATGAGCCCAAGCCTAACTACGCTTAGTATTACTACTTGTATTTATTTTTTTTAATATTTATATTTAGTTTTGCTTTATGTTTATTTTGGTTATTATTCACTACTTTTCCAGTTTGGTTATATGTCATTAATGTAATTATTATTGAATATTAATTAAAATTAAAATTAAAATTAAAAATTAAAAAAAAAAGAAAAGTATGAAGAAAAAAGGAAGTATGAAAAAAAATGAGATTAAAAAAAATATTGATAAAATCGATCTAGATTGCTGATCTATATATATATACAGTATATAAAAATTTTGGTAAATCAGTTCGATAAATCACAAAACTAATATTGATACTAAAATTACTGAAATCGATCAGTATATTTACCGAAGAATTCAGTTCAGTAAATCGCAAAACTGATACTAATCTAATACCAAAACTGATCAGTTTAGTTTAGTAATTACCATTACCGATCGAAGCCCTACCTAATCCTGAACTAAATAATTTATGTATTTTATACATAAAAATTTATTTTATAGCTTATTAATTAATTTAGTTATACCGTTTATTTATTAAGGTTTTAATCACTAATAACACAGTATATTCTAATTACACAAAATAACTAAGCCACATTTTTTCTCCAATATTATTATCTATCTAATTTTTAGTGCACAATAACACTCTAGTAGTTTCTGGTTGCAGTCAATTTTGAGTTTTTGTAATCGTATTTTCAGTAACAGAAAATACTAATTTTGAAATAAAGCAAGAACATAAATTAATAAATTAATTTCCAATTAATTTCTAATAAATAATTTGGATTATATCAAATTAAATATAATAATAAACTTATCCTGTTCACATACAATGCTTGTAGATTGTATTATCAAATAATCCTTACCATTAATAAGAGTACCAGAAATTCTATGAAATGAGCTTGCTACCAAAGTAATACTTTTACATTCTCATCACAAGTAAGCCTGGACCTGAAACTGAAATATTTCAGATTTGCCAAAATTCTGAAACCAAAATCCAAAATATATGCTAAAATGCCAATATTCTAATTGGCCGGCATTATGGAAATTTCAACTGGAATTATTAAATTTCCTAAAAAGAATATTTTATGTTACACAATTAGTGAAAATGATTTTTACCAAATTTGATTTTTTTGTGAAATGGTATCACCTAAAAAGGAAATGATCTATATGTAAGCTTAATCTGACAATTTTTTGGCATTTCACCCTGATTTTGGATTTAGTAGTTCTGGCCGATAATAATCACGTGATTTTTACCATTTGCTAATTATTTAATATAAATAAAAACTTTAGCAATAAATATCTCAGCAATCAGTAATCACAGAATCATAGAAAGATAATCTTATTACCATTAGACTCATCTAATCGAGAGGAATCTAATGAACTATAAATCATCTTTCTAGAATTAATAAATGACGAGATAAAATTTTTATTATTTCAGCCAATCAGAATTTCAGAATAATTTTGGATTTCAGTTTTAGAATTTTGAATTTTGGATTTTGGGTAAATCAATTTCAGAGCTATCCTTAATCACAGGGTAATGCTAAGTATCATTTTATTTCTGTAAAATATAAAGTGCATTATAAAAATATAATTAAAGTACAAATTAAGAAGATTATAACTAAGTTTCTAATAGGTAAACCATTTATACCTAAATTAATAAAGTAATTAGTTTGTTTACATTGAATAAGATGAAATTAAAATTATTTGAAGATGAGAGTAAAGCTTATGTTTCAGTGATCTTTCCTAAATGCCGTTTCTTTAGTTGGTGAAAATATTCTCTTCCTGAAGCATTATTTTCTTTAGAAATGGAAGGTTATGGTTGTGATTTTTTGCTATAATAAGAGGAAAACTTTTCTTTTAAGGTATTAATTGCTTTCATTACTGGTTCTCCTAATTCAAAGAGAATAATTTTATTTTGCAGATCTAAAATTGTAGCAATCGTAATTACATCATCAAGAATTTTCCAATATTCCTCAATTTTTTGATTTATAGAATCGGCTAACATATATTAATCTCCTTCTCACATATAGTATTTTAGGTGGTCCCAAATTTTATTAAAATAGAATCATATATTAGCAATGGTTAGATATTTAGAATCCAAAAGATTTTTGGTTATTCTTTCAAGTGACTCTAAAACAGTTATTGTTTTCTGTAAAATAATAATAGAATATTAAGAATTAAAATTATTAACTTTTATTTTAAATTAAATTTGATTGTACAGTAAGTTTTTGAAATATAAAATTTGTTATTTATATAAGTTAGTTCTTATAATAAATAAGAATGAATACTAATATAATGTAAATGATTTCAGTTAATTTCATTTTATTATCATTTTTCTTTAAAAATGCCATCCCCTCCATTTTTGTAATAATACATAATTTCAAATAATGGTTATTATTTATTAATTGCTATATATCTTCACTATAATATCAAACATATCCTATGCTATAATTGATGGCATTAAATCTCACATATTCTCATATTTAGTTATTAGCATCTTTAATGCTGTTTCCATTCGTTAAAATTTACAGAGCATATAGTATATAGAATTCCACCTTGTTTCTATATCAACTTCAGACTGAAGATATTCAATTTTTTCCATAAAATATAACTCGTGTAGATTATCATATAATAAAACCAAATTCTTGATTTTTATCATCAACTTACGAATATTTAGAATTTTTTCATCAATTACCTCCATTCCTTATTTAGCTGTAAGGTTAAGGATATGTGCTGAACAGCAGTAATGACTAAAAAAATTATTATCATCTAAAGTCCTTTCAAATTCTTCTGATAACTTTTGACCACATACTAACATCATAGACTCATTATCAGTAGTAAGTGCTAGAGCTTTACCCATTAAATTGAATTTGTTAAGCACATGATTAATCGCAGTTGTCATGTTAATCCCTGTGTAATAATTTTTGAATGGAATAATGTTAAGTAAAAAATGCTGAAGATTTTAACTTTCATCAATATAATGAATAGTTAATCTAAAATATGCTTTGCTGTTTAATGTAGATGTTTACATATCTGCAGTAAAGGAGACTTTTTCAGTATTTTTAATATATCATAACAAATATTTAAATGATGATTTTTAAACACTTGGACTACCTTTTCTTTAATTTGGTAACAGTTAGGAACCTTATAGCGAGAATTGAAAACATTTATCATAATAATAAATTTTTCATTATCCACAATATTAAATAGCTACTGGTTAGAAATTATCCAAGTGATAATTGCATCATCCCATTCTAACTTCTCCTTTTCAGGCCAAGGGTCCTTGTATTTAAACTTTAGAGTTATTTGTTTTTGGACTTTTTTTATTACTATATAATATTTACTTTCAAGATACCGTTCGATACTAGAGTTTTCTGATTTGATAAAAAATACATAACCACATGGTTTACATACTAGTACTCCTGGGTGAGATGGATCTTTACAAGTTACATAACTCTATATTGAAGTAGTTTTATGTGAATGTTCATTTATTTTGTTATCTATATCATCGATATTGAGAACAAATATGTCATCTGAACTGTTTATTATTACTTATTATTATATGATACTTGGCAATATGAGTTAGAAATTAGAACATGATATGCTACTATCACTTTCACTGATCTCACAATCTGCTGATAAAGTATACATCATGTACTGATATTCTATTGGCTAGGATTTTTTAGAATCAGATTTTCATCAATCCAAAATTTAGACCTAAAGATTTGCAGACTTGGTCCTAGAACCAGATCTTTAGGTTTAGAACTTAGAACTTTATCATCCCTAGTAAAAATAGTATCTAATTTTACTCTTATAAATGATAGTCAATTAGTAAGATGGCTATAGAATTATATCTTTTGATGATTATTATTAATTTAATCTATGCTTATTTATGTATAATCTTATATTGATAAAAATAAATTATTAATATAAATATTAAAAGAAAGATTACTAAATAGAATATGAACTTTTAAAAGTATAAGCTATACTTCCTATGAAATAGATTTTTTTGAATTATGACTGATAGTGTTCTGCAGACAATTCGGCTGAATCAAATTTAATTCAAATTCGATTTGGATTGGATTGGATTTGATTTGGAATTTTCAAATTGCGAATTGAATCTGAATCTCAGATTTTGATTTGGTATCGAATCTGAATTGAATCCGAATCAGTCAAATTCAAATCAAATTCGATTCGACCGATTATTTAATTTTACCCAAATTTTATAAAGCTAGCCAAAATTTTCTTATTTAGATCTTATGTAACATTATATAATCCAAAAAAGCAATTTTGTTTCTCTTGAAAATTAAAATTTTGGGTTATACAAGATTTTCAAAAAGGCAATTTTTTGCAGATTATTTAATTCTGGCTGGAATTATGAATCATGTGACACTGGCATCAAATTCGAATCAAATTCAAATTGAATCTGAATTGATTTAATTTGATTCATTCAAATATTGAATCAAATTTGATTCGATCGAATCAAATTCGAATCTGAATCAATTCAATTCGATTTGATTCATGTGGAATACTAATGACTGATGTAATACAAAGATATAATTTGATATAATTCATATAGTTTATTAGTAAAAATTATGACTGTCATAATTGATTTTACCCATGACAAAATATTTTGATAATGGCTTTTTAATTTTGCTAGAAAGTATAGTATGAGCAATTTTACCTAGAGCATATGGTTAATGATATAATATTAAATATATATTCTATCTACAGATTTATGAAAGATAAGTAATATGATATTACATAGTTAGAATGAATATAATATTTTTCTTTTTTCTTTTTAGATAATAAAAATCTGATGAATATACTTATGAATTGCTTGTATAATTCTGATATTTTTTAATACCTTTTGCAATTTGCAACAAAGTGCATGAAGTATAAAAAACACATGTATAACCTTCAATATCATTATTATTTAAATTAAAATTTTTATTATTAAGAATATAATTATTAAGGACACAAGATTTTAGACTAATTATAGTATTACTTTGTTTATTGAATGTGAATATGTAATTATAATGAGCAATTTTAAAAGTATTTTTAAAAGATTTTGAAATAGCTATCTATAAATATGAACACTATTATATATAATATATACCTATTCTTTCTTATCAAAAGTATATATTTTAGTGGAGTGAGAATATTCATATTGAAATCTGACTTTAGTGTCAAAAATATGAGATATTGCTATCTTAGAACTTGAAAAAAAGAATAGAAATCTGGAATTCTACTTCAAGAATCTTTACTAAAACAGAGTTTAAATTATTTCTAGCTTAATATATTATTATAATTAGATATAATTATCTGTAAAATATAATGTAAGAAAAATTTTGCAACTATTTTTTTTTTTTTTTTTAAACCTTTCTCATGAGAAATACCTTATTGATTATTATTTAAGAATACATAATCAAAAAAAATATAAAACATTATCGCATATTACAATTATTTGTTTATGTCATCACGACTGAGAAAAGACTATCACGTTTACTCTATTACAGGTGGAGGATGAAAACAATCCTTCCTTAGATTATTGCCCGTAGTTTTGGAAAGAAGTGAAAAACTTGACTAAGTTACCTTTGACCTACCGGTGAAGCAGAATGGAGAGTAGAACTGAATTTTGCAACTATTTAATCAGATATAAAGTATTCTTTGAATAGTTAATAAGAATAAGGTCATATATGAATGGATTAGTACTTTTAATAGATTATAATTCTAAATTAACCAGTAAAAATATTATGATTATCTTAATATTTTAAATGTGACTCAAGATCCTTAGATACAAAACTTATGGTACCAATTTTATATTCATAAAGGATATCATATGGTTAAATATGAATGTTAAAACTTAAGTCAAGATTTAATTGATAATTCTTAAGGACTATATAAATTATATCTCTTATTAATCCTAAAAAATTAAGATAAATTAAAAAATTAGTAATCTAAATTTTTCATAAATTCTATTTATTTGATTTCGTTCATTTATTCAGTTTACATTAATTACATTTTCTGAAAGTAAAAAAATAAAAAGAAATAAATGAACTAATTTTTTAGTTCATTCATTCAAGTTTTATTCATTTAGCTTTATCCATTTATTCAATTTTCTAAAAAAAAAGAGAAAAGAGAAATATTAATTATATTCCTTAATAATTAATAAAGTAAAAAAAAAAAAGAACAAACTTTAGGGAATCACATGATAATTTCATATGATTGACATACCAAATAAGAACCCAAATTTTCTGCACAATATAAACTTTTGTAATATCTAATATAAAGGAATAAAATTAATGTTTAGAAAGTTACGAACCTGAACAATCCTATACAATCTTAAAAAGGTTTATTAAATAATATACTTTTCAAGAAACCTTCATATAAAATTGCGAATGGAAAATCTTTTTTACAAATAGGCAAATAAGGTTTTTATTAGTTTCCTACTTACTGGTATCAACTTAATAAAAGAATTTGGTAACATTTATAATATATATAATATTTATAGTATATAAACTTATTTCTTGAAAATTTCTAGTGTAAAATTTAGTTACTTTTATATTCTATTTCTTTATAGTTAATACTGTATTTTTAAAAATACTAAAGAACTATTTATTTAATTAAAAATTTATTTACTTTTTACGTGTTCTACATGAAAAACTATTTATTTAATTAAAATTTATATGTTAATTATTTTAAAATTTATTACTTTTTATACATCTAATTTAATATTATGAATATTAACTAGGGCAGAAGAAAAATCTATTAAAAAGTCTATTTTTACTATTACACTATAAGTGAGAAGAAAGGGCATTATTATCATTTAATGATAATATCAGCTTATTATTTTGTATTTGGTATTTATATTGATTTTGGTAAACAAAAAAATTTACTTTTGTATACTTTAGCAACTGATAATTTATTTTTATTGAATTGGTGAGTAAATAAATTATAGTTATAATCAATATTAACATATTACAATATGTAGACTAATACTTCATATATACATCCTTCCAATCTTTACTTTCAGTTATGACATCCATCAAGATAGCATTTTCTTTTACATTCGTCATCAGTTATATAATATATCTACAAAATCAAATATATTAATCAGTATCAATAATATCAAATAAAATATTAAGAAAGTTATATTAGAAAAATTAAATGTATTCATACCGATCATAATAATTTAAATTTTGCTATATGACAATACTTTCATTTTTATCTCTATAAGTTATCACCCTATTTCTTTTTTAATCTTTTAATTAAATCCAAAGATTATTTAAAAATGATTATTCCTTCTTTTATAAAATTTCTATGACTATTTCTTTGGATTTAAAAGAAGAATTCAAGATTATAAAAATACTTTCTTAATGATATTTTATGAAAATAATAGATGTTTTGAACAGCTTAAGCATAATCTGAAATAATAGATTTTTAATAGAAAATTAAAAAAAAACTACTCAAAGATGTGTATAAAGTATATATACAGTAGCAATAATCTTATTAGTAATAATAGAACAATGGGCTTTCTTTAAAAGTAAAATGTAACTAATATTTATATTTTTTATGGAGTTTTTTCAAGCCTATTATAAATGTTTCTTTGTATAATAAACTCCAAAAACACTTTATGAAGGAGTATTAATACTTTGAATAAACTTTTATTTTATTTTATGGTATAATAACAATGTTTGAAATTTTTTTTTTAATTGATAATATTATATGGTACCAATATATTACGTATCATATTACGATATGTTAGTATAGAAAAGAAAAACTTGTTTGAAAACTGTTTTTTATTGTGTATCAAGTTTTTGGAAACTCATGTGATCAACAAAATTTGCTACTATACACTTATGAAAAATGATCAACATACCCTCTACCTTTAAGATCCTAGTCATTTGACTTTATCTATTCATCTGGATTTCCTAAAAAAAAGAGAAGAAAGATATTAGTTACATTCTCTTAAATAAAAAAAAATAAAAATAAATAAAAAAAATGATCTTACTTTTAGTTCATTCAGAAACTGTTCATTTGGATTTCTCCATTTATCCAGATTCTATCTTTAAAAAAAGAAAGGAAAGTTAATTATGCTTCTGAATCCTTTTTAAATTAACAGATTGGATCAGATTTTTTTCAGAACATTAGTAACAAATAAAATTTTATACTTTAAAAAAATTTTAAATCTCTAAAATAAATAGTAAAAATAAAAATTGAAGAGTGTAATATAGGGATAACAAATTAGGGGTGATAAATAATGATATGGCATTCCTGCGAGATATATTCAAAAATAAAAAAAAAATTAAAATCTAATTAAAATAAACTGTACAGCTTAACAATTACAGTTTATTTTTTTTAGAAAAATTTTAACTTTATTAATTACTATTTAAACTTAAAAAAATCAGAATTTTTATTTATTAATTATTATTTAAACTTGATACTGAAAATTAAAAAACAGTAAGTTTTTTTGTAAACCATTATTTTTTTCATTTTTTTTTTAGAAATAATTAGTAATATTTTTTTTTTCTTATAAATTCTTTGAACTTTTCAGTTCAGATTGAAAAAGAAAAATGGTAAATTTTTTTGTAAAACTTACTATTTTTTTCATTTTTTTTTAAAGAAATAATTCTAACTACTAGTCAAAATTAAAATTTTTAACTATAAAATCTTTTAGTAAAATTTTGTCCAATTTAGTTATATGATTTGGCAAAAATTCACAAATTATTTAATTTAATTATTTGATTTACTAACAATCAATAACAATTATAACAATTAGCTATTTTTATTAATATTCTAATTATCAATTAATATTCCAATTAGTCTAAATTTAATTCGACTTTTTTTTTTTTATTTAATTATATTTCAATTAGACTTTTTTTTTATAGATCTTTAGCTTTTTTTACTTTTATAAGTTACTCTAAATAGAATTGCTTTTTTAAACTCTTTTAAAATTCTGCATTTAGTTTCATCAAATTTTTACTATTATTAAATTACTACATTTTATTATTTTACTTATTTGCTAAACCTTCTAGTTTTGTCAAGTAATCTTAGCTTTAAAGTTATTCTTTTATGTATTTTATTTTAACTTCAGATTAGGATTTTTTCATTTATAGGTTTTTATTTCAACTTCAAACTTGGGTATTTTCTTTTTTTAGGGTTTTATTTTGACTTTAAATTTGAGCATTTTTTTTTTAGATATTTGCTTCAATTTTAGCTTTAAGTTTTCATTTTGTTTTGGTTTTAAATTTTTTTTTGTTTTATTTTATAAATTTTTATTTTTTTTTTAGATTTTTATTTTAATTTTAAACTTAAATCTTTATTTTCTTTTGTAAGTTTTTATTTTATTTTAGCTTTAGATTTTTTCTTTTATAGGTCTTTATTTTGACTTCAGACTTAGATATTTTCTTTTTTTTAGATTTTTGTTTTAACTTCAGCTTTAAATATTTTTTTTTTTAAGTTATCATTTTAACTTGAATTTAGGTATTTTATTTTGTATTTATTTTGCTTTTATATTCTAAAAGCTCAATAATAATAGAGTATATAATTGGATCATAAGATATAAATTTAACTTCTATTTGAGATAATAATGTTTCTTTAATTTGGTTTTAGGAATTTTCTTTTACTACTTTATTTACTATATCTTTGGATATTTCTTTTTGTAGGTTAGTTTTTTAACTTTAAATTTAGATTTTTTTTGTAGATACTTTGAAATTTAACTTTAACTTTTTATTTAATTTTAATTTAATATAATTGTTTTTAGGAATAGATTGAAAGTGATTACCATAATGCGATAAATAACATCTTTCCATATATTAAAATAGAGTATAAATTGATTGATATATTATGAGCCTAATAAACTTATATAATAAAATTCTTTTGCTTTACTTATCTTCAAAAAAAAAAATAAAAAAAATAAATTAAATAAAAAAAAAAGATTTATTTAGATATATTTTAAAAAAATTATAAATTTAAAATAGATAAAATATAATTATTATAGATAAGATCCTTTATTTCATAGAATTGTAATAGGTTTTATATAAGTTTATTAGTATTTTTTTTATATAACTTATTATTATGAAGCTCTTTACTAAGAATATAGATGAAGTAATTAAATTGAATATAATATAATTAAAGTTACTTGTAAAATAATAATTGTTTTAAAATTTTATTATTTATTTATTTTTTTTTTTGATAAGTTAATTATATTTATTGTATTAAATTTAAATATATGAAATACAGAAATATAAATAATGAGTATACTCTTATTAGAACAAAAAATATAACTTGTTATGCAATATAAAAGATTTGTAAAAATAATTAAGTATAATAAAATGTCTTAGCTATAATCTCTTATACTTTATTAATTATATTTATTAAAATATAATGATCTACAAATAAACAATTAATCTTATTCCAATCATATTATTATATATTTTGGTTGAAATTAAAATTAGTAATTTAAATTAAACTTATTTAATTAATTTATAATATTTAAGATTCCAAAATTTATAAAAGATTTTAAAATTTATATGTTATATTTGCTTTTCTTACTTTTAGTAATTAGGATTATAATTATTTTCTTAACTAATTGTAAATAATTATAAAGTTTGAATGTTTATTTTTTATTATATTGTGATTTATTTTTATTTATTGAATTAATTAGATATTAATATTCTTATTACTGATAGGTTACATTTTATGTAATAAACGGGAAAGAAATTTATAAAAGATTAATAAAAATTTGTAATTTTTTTTTTTGAAGACAAGCTAATTTAGTAAGTGCTTTATTGATAAAACTGTAAGGTCATTTTACGGACTCATAAAGAATACAATAAAAAAAGCTATGCAGAGATAAACCCTTACACTATAAAAGTAGAAAAGCCCAACTTGTCATACTTACGTCATATAGGTCTTCAGAGTGAAACTACATTGCTGGATCTTCTTAGATAAGAATAACTCTAATTCACCTCTATATCCCAGTGCCAGAACCAAATAAAAATCTTCAACCAGTTTTTCTGTATCTCTCTGTCAAATAAAATACCCTATGCTCAGTTCATCTGAATCTCCCTACAATCTCCTGGGTCTTCAAACTAGCATAAAATATTAATAAGGTTATAGAAATCAGTTGCTAGTATCAAATTCCAGGATATAGGATACCCACATGACCAAACTCAGATCTTTAAACTAGTTAGATATGTTATAATAGCTTCCCTAATTATTGTAAAAAAATTTAAAGGAACCGGCTGCTAGTATCAACCCTCCAGGAAGAAGAACCTACCTAATTAACTAGCACTAAAATACATAAAGAAAAACTAAGCTAATCCTATCTTTATTCCTCTATCCCATTAGACCGATACTCGAGGTGCCTTACAGATGCTCCAGCTGAATCAAGATGACTACTTATACTGTCTCATCTGCAGGCTAACACTATATATCTTTCCTACCTACCGCGCCTGATGGTGGTCTTTCAAATAGGCCAATTTCTCACGGTACTGCCAGATATTCTCCTGAGAATCAAGTTGACTACTTACTAAAGAGTGAATTTATCTTATGATCATGACCGTCCAGCTTATCCCTATTGAAGAATCTTGATCCTTGATATACCTATTATAAAAAATAATGTCCAAACAACCTGGCCTATCCACCAATTTTTTACGTTAATACACTGACCATGTTACCCATGTCTTCCACACCTTTTTAACTTTTTTTTTGATTTTTCTAATAATAACTAATCATGACATTACCTTAAGGGGCAAAATAGGGATCACCACTGTGAAACTAAAATCAAGGAATGTATTATAACAAGGGAACCAATCATCAACTGATGATCAGCTGTCAATTAATTTTTCAGGTACCTTCCTATTTCCCGCCAGAAATCCAAAAACAATGATGAGTTTAAAAAAATTTAAGATCCAAGGAAGTGAAAATTTTCCCTTACCAAAAAATACAGATTTTTAACCAGTTCAGATATTTGTTCTCACGAGCCCTAAAAAACTGATGTCCTACCACCTTTCCACCAACAAAAACAAATTATAAATTTTAAAAAAGGGATATTTTCACCAATCTTAAACACCAGAAAAGCCTCTCCTTGCTGAGCCAAGTCCATGTGTCAACTTTGCGAAAAGCTGTTTAACTTCCAAAGAAACTTCACACTAAATCTGCTCCAGGGTCCACCAAGAGCAGCTACAAGTCCAACCCAGCTGTTTTGTACATGTAGAGCGTACCTTAAAATACCAAACAGCCGCTCGGGTATCAACTTTTGAGAAAGACGTAGGTGACTGAAAATTATATTGACCTGACTTGTGGAGAAACTTGGTATGCCGGATACTAAATAACAAATTTTTTAAATCTTTCTAGTTAAGTTCAATGTCATAAAGTAACTTTTCCTAAGACTAAAAGACCACTTTCTTGAGACAAAATGGCCAAAAAGCGCAACTTTTCTTTCCAAAACTTCTTTGGAGAAATGGACATAAGAATCAGCAGGGAGAGTTGCCCCCCAATAAAAATTTGTAATTAAATTTAATTATAAATAAAAATTTAATAAATATCTTCAGGATTTCTTTTAAAAAAAATATTCTTATTAAATATATGTTGATCTTGTTAAAATATTATTATTATAAAAAGTTAAAAAAGCATTTAAGTCTTTCTTTGATATCTAAGTAAACTTGTAAAGCAAATACACATAATATATGATTTTCTATTTAATAGTTATGTGATCAAAGAAGAATCTTTTATCATATACTACATTTATGATAATCTAGAATTAAAAAATCTGCAATTAGTTATTGCAAACTTATAATACATACATTAAACATATCTTTAGAAAACATAACTTTTGAGCATTATATATTCTAAAGAAAATCCTAATAAAAAAATATTGACTTATGCAAAATGGTAATAATATGAAGACAAAAAAAAATTTGTGTGTTTCATAATTAATGATTTATTGTTAAATGATAATAAATAAATATGCTTTTTCTAAAAAATATAAGGGTAAGTCTGGATCTAGCATGACTGCATGAGGATGAGACATTTATTCATCACCGGAAATTTTCCTAATTCGGTAGTTCCGGCCGAAATTAAGAAAATTTCCTTTTTGGTATCTCGTATAACCTAAACTTCAATTTTGAAGAGAAACAGAATTGCCTTTTAGGTTTGTATAACGTTACCAAAATAGGGTACGTCTAAAGCGGAGCAGAATCACGTGATTTTCGTAAAATTTTTGGCCAGAATTATGGCATTAAGAAATTATGCATGTGACAAATAACAGGTGATAAATAGGATTTCATCTATCGAAAAAATTCTGTCCCTAGAATACTAAATACTTAGGAAAAATGGAAAATGAAGGCGTGACGTGGGGGTGACAGATATGTTCTATGATCACGTGATTTTGCTCCGCTTTAGACGTCCCCAAAAATAGAAATTCTGGCCAGAATTAAAATTTTAAAATTAATGTATGTGACGATTAACATGTGACAAATAGGATTTCACACCTCGAAGAAATTCTAAGTCCCTAGAATAAATAGAATCGGAGGGTGTGACACAGGTGTGACAAATTGGAGGCGATGAATAATGATGTCGCACCCCTGCGATTTGCCCAAAATATAATTATTAATATATAAAAACCATATGTATGCCTGATTAGAAATTCATGCCAACCTCAATGGATAACAAAGGAGTAAAACCAATAAATTATTAAACTGGTGATTTTTTATGATAATTAAGATTATGCAAGTGATGATTCATGCATATCTATGTACTGTATAATGTATAGATTGCGTTCGT
The DNA here is from genome assembly GCA_003550305.1 of Glomus cerebriforme. NCBI lineage: Eukaryota > Fungi > Glomeromycota > Glomeromycetes > Glomerales > Glomeraceae > Glomus > Glomus cerebriforme. The sequence goes on along the minus strand of QKYT01000439.1, from coordinate 46,007 downwards.
GTGTCTTGTGAAACACTGCATTTATTGCATTTAACAAAATGGATAGTAATAGCACAATAATAACTGCCAAAAGAATTATTCAATATTCCAAATTAGTTCTTCTAAAGTTTAAACAGTAGATCTTAATTTATATTTTGGGATTTATTATTCCTTAAACCGACTATTTGTTTTTCATGCAAACATTTTGCTTAAAATAATAATAAAATAAATCATCGAATGTCACGTCATTTTTGAATGTTTCGATCAATATCTGTATTAGATTATCACTAAAATAACTGTCTTATTGGTAAATAAAGCTTTAAAGAAATTTCAACCCCCCTTGTACGATAACATTCTAAATGCTTTTTTAGTATTCATTGAATAACTAATAAGAAGTTTCTATTTGTACTGAATTTGTAACGTTGATGATCTTAATAATGTTTTGCTTAAAGAATCATCTTTTCTTGTTTACTGAACGGAGAATACGGAGAATAATTTTCTTAATTTTTGAAGAATTTTCAAGATGCATTGAAAATCAAAGGTATTGTCTTGTCTTTTTTGATAATTAATTTACTTAATTAAACACAGATAAGATAAAAATAAATTTAATAAATAGTAAATGATATTAAATTCTTTTTTTGAATTACAGCATAGAATCGATTTACATCAACATCACCAAAGAACAAATGTACTACACCAATTTTTCCGTAAAATGAATTTTATTCTGTAGTACATTAATATCACAAATTCGGCGCTGAAGCTATAAATTAAATAATTTTTGGAGATGCGCAGTTCAACAAATAATTTAGAAAAAAAAGACATTTTTGGTATTTTTTTACGGCAATATGTATTCATGTAATTAAATTTGTGTCTTTATTTAACAAATTGTTTTCTCGAAAAATAATAATAAACTTAATATGTAGTGATCTATTTATAAATTCTTCTTTTTCGATTTTAGGAATTCGAGGTAATTACTAAAAAAAAATATTTTTATTCTGGAATTATTATCATTCCGAATTTTCCGTCTGCCGTCCTTAAAACCGAATTATTAGTGATATATGTTACACGTATCCCTGTTTACATACGTTTACGCAGTTATTTAATCCGTGACTTAAAGAAACATTTGAAATGATAAAAAAGTGGCTGGTGGCTGCTTTACGGCCGGTAATTTGTGATAAAATAATTGGATAATCACGAGATGTTTTTATTTTGAGTTCCACGAGCGATCTAACCAAATTAACATCTTAAACTAATTTCCTTTTATATCATTTACCGATGGCGTCTTTCTCGGTTTATAAAAATTTATACTAGCCACCAGACATAGAATGTGGCGGTTTAACGAGAAAAATGTGACTTTCTGCGGTTCTTTTGAAATTAAAATAGAGAAAAAATATCATTTACAATCATAATTTATGGTAATGTTTAAAAATAGATTTTACCGGCGAAAAAAATTTTACCGATAAAAAAATTTTAAATAAAAGAAGTGGCGATTGGAAATTTTTTTTTTTTCAACTTCTCAAGATTCTAAATCTCAAATCAACAACAGATGTCAAATCAATAGGTAATGAATTTTCTGTAAAAAAAATAATAAATTTATCTGTTCCTAATAAGGACGACAACAAAATTTTAATTTACATCTCCCACATATTAAATGATTAGAAAATTATATTTTTTTTGTATACTAACTTGGGAGATACTAAATATCATTGGTTTAATTTAAAGAATTTTATAATTATATTAAAATAAATAAATAAAATTTTATTTCCTTGTAGGAGATCGTGTAATTCGTGTGAATCAAAAGAACCAAGCAGATATCATACCATTATTTCGAAAGAAAACCACAACAGATATTATCTACATTGCTTTTTTTTTTATATATATATATATATAACATATTTTAGGACAAAGTAAAAAGTACACGAAATACGGTATGCATCATATATAATAAATTTACACGAATTGCAAAGCCTTGAATATATATATATATATTTATAAAATAATGTAATCATATGTAGAATATATAAAGAAATCTTTTGTATTGAAATTTATTTCTTTTTCTTGTCTTGCGATTGAATTTGATTCGATTTCTTTTTTGTTTGATATTGAGACGCATCATATCCAATCATTCAGACGTAACGTATTGAATGATAAATTAACGACTTGTAATCTTTTTTTGGATAAGTTAAATCTTATTATAAAAAAAATTTTTTTATTGTATAAAGTAAATGACGAAAAATTACGACCATTTGACCTGCAGTACATAAATAGATGCATTCTTAGAGGAAAAGACTCATCGTACAAAAACAAAAAAAAAAAATTAATAATTTCACAAAATTTCACAATTAATAATATAGTTTTTGCTAAAATACTTATAAAAGATTGATTGAATCTTGTTTTTACCCTTTACTGTGCGGTTGATAGAACTGACATATTTGACTTTTAATCTCTCTCTTTCCCTCTCACCCTCATAGAATTGTTCAATTCGTTCCGTCTAATGATTTTAACACCAACGATTAAAGCAAATATGTCTTCATTCAATGGAAATAACGATGCTCAAGGAGAAGCTAGATTTGTTTATGAACAAACAAATCTTATTGACTGTACCACACGCGAAGCAATCCAAAATCTTTCAATACGTACATTTCCTCCTCCAATTAATCCAGAAGATTTAATAGCTCAAAGGAAAAATGGGGAAGTTCCATCTAGATCTCCTAACGCGTTCTTAATCTACCGTAGAGTTGTCGTTAAGGAATTACAAGCACAAAATTACGCATATAAAATGACGGATGTCTCCTCTATGGCATCCAAATTTTGGAAGCTTGAACCTGATTACGTTAAGCAAGCATATTTGCGAATTGCTGGAGAAGCTAAAAACATGTTAACTAAAACCCGTCATAAATCTTTGAATTTTTCGCGTCGTAAATGGCGTAATCAAAATCATAATAACAACAATAACAACAACAAAAACAATAATAATACTCGAACCCCAAAGACAAAGAAATCTTCTACTTCACAATCACCACCCAAGAAGCAACCAACTACTATAAATACACCACAATTTACTCAATCTTTTACACAAGAACCTAAACATCAACCTAAACATCAATTCGTTCAACCTTCAAACATTTTCCAAAATACTATCGATACTATCGAAGAAGAGCATCAATTTATCTCTCCTTCTTTCGCAGTCCGTATGGAAGATGTTGATTATTTATTTGCGCATCAAAGCCCAGTTTCCGACGTTCTCGTTTATTCTGATGAAGAATCTTCAACTTCCACTGACGTTGGAATTGATGATACTTTTGAAAAGATGACAATTCTGTCTTATAAGCTATTTATGATTAATTGGCATGCGCAATTATTTTACAATGATATTATTACCAATAACGGATTAATGATGTAAATGATCAAATTAAATTAATTAAATTAAGCTCTTTTTTTTTTTTAACTTTAAGATATATATTTCGCTTTGTATATATAAATTATGCATTTTAGGCATATTTATATGATTTACTATAAGATTTCTTTTATAATAAGATTCTATTTCATTTTACTTTTTTTTAAGATATTTTTTTTTTGTGGTTGTAAGATTTCTTTAAGATAAATAAATTAATTAGTCGATCAATAAATTTTATTTGACTGTTATACAATATCTCGCTTGTCTTAATTGATCGTTAAGAATATAAGTATTTTTATTATTATGATAATGACTTTGAAAAATTATAATGATAATAGCAATCTAATTTGGAAAAGCTCATAGATTTTTCTTTTTTTTTTCATTATCATTATTCTATATCTCCATAATCTAAATAAAAATTTTATTATCTGATTTGGACAAATTACATAAGCATTTTTTCAATCATTGTTGTTGTTACCCTATGTAATGAAATTTGTGTAACCACAAGTTCAAAAACGAAACCGTAGATATAAAAAAAAAATGTATGAATTTTTATTAAATTTTATTAAATTTTAAATATGGTATACAAGAAACACTTTAAATATAACATTTCAATGATAACTTTTTCATTGTTATGCACCATAAGTTAAAAACACCGGAAGCTATCCGGTTTCGCGGACAAGTGTGAACTCTGGGCATTGTAATGTTTGAATTTTAACCTCGATTAAAATTTATCATTTACCAATAAACTTTTTATAAAAATAAAAATAAAAAAGCAAACTTGTTTGGCAAAGTAGGTAAATAATAAGATATTCAAAAATTCAAATTTCACTGATTTTTCTAATAAAATAAATAAAAGGATAGATTTATTCTAAAAATAATCAAAATTCGGAATGCATCCGCATTACACGCATTACATTACATCAAATAACAAACAATTTGATCATTAACAATCCATAAATGATAATTATTTTTGTTCTTTTGTTCTGATTTACAATGCAGGTAGGAATCATATTTCCGTGTTGTACCTTTTTTTGTTTTACAAACATGATGCCATTTATTTACATGTGGAAAGCAATTATAATTTCTTTGAAATTTATTCCCCCCTGATGAATGAAGTTAAATCAAGTGGTACTTATTACTTTTCTTGTCCCTTTTAGGAGAGCATTCGATTTAGCCACAAAAATATGAACAATGTGGCACGTTTAAAATTGATAAATCTTTTTCATATTGAGGCAACGATCTGCAGGACCGGATGCAGTGATTTCTAGATTTTTCTATTTAAAATTAGAAGTTTCTAAAATGTAAAATTTTACGGGGATTGTTATAATGAGAGAATTTTCTGATTGGCTAACAATTTAAAACATCATGTGAGTATTATGTATTTATTTGCATAAATCATTATTGTATTGTTTTTCAACTTAAATCGCTTTTTAAATCTTTGCCTATTTTTTTTTCTTTCTTGGCGTCAATCCAAATACGCATAACAATATGGATTATTCATCCTTTCATCAGAAAATTGAATAAGTTGGACAAATCTTCTTTCAATTGAAATTTGTATCAGGGGTTTCCACATGTTACTCAAGTCTGTATTTACTAATTATAAAAGCATCTTTTAGGACTTTAATGAGTAATCCCGTTATTTATTATCGTCATTATTAAAGTTTTATATTAATAAAGGTTTATCTTGGCATTTTCTATTCCAATGTGTCATACATTTTTAGGGTTTGAACGAATATACACATAAATTATCTATAAAGATCGTACAAAAAATAATTACGAAAAAGAATTTTGGGCTGAAAAATCAATAACTAAACCAGAATGTCCCGTTTGTAACGCGTTTACAGTAGGAGCTTTTTATTTTTTTTTTTCATAATTATATATATATATATATATATTTTTAAAATAATAATAATAATAATAATAAAATCGAAAAGATGCAACAATACGCAACGAAAATAAATGACGATTTTTAATATCGTATTAAAAACAAAAAAAAAGATTCTATTCATATATCAAATATGAAAACTAAGATTTTAATATACGTCATCATCTATATTTTGACTAGGTAGTCTTGGGATTTTACTACTCGTTTTACACGAAAATCGTTTTGACTAATTTTAAAAAAAAAATCAACCAATTAATTTAAAAAATAGAATACAATAAATCTCTTTGTGATAAAGAGAATACTTACAAATTTCTTAGACGATAAAAGTCTTTTAAAAAATACACCAAATTTTCTTTTTCTTGCTCTTAAAGTTTCAATGGCAGCCATATTACCATTATTAGCAGCAATTTCTAGCCATTTTCGAGCTTCTTTTTTATCTTCATCAGTACCATAACCACCTTCATAACATAATGAAAGAGAATATTGTGCCATAACATTACCACCTTCAGCAGCGGATTTATATAAATTAAAAGCTTTTACATAATTTGTGCTAGTTCCTTTACCATAATCATAACACATGGCAAGATTATTTTGAGCAGAAACATTACCACCTGAAGCTGATTCCTTAAACCAATCAAAAGCTTTTAAATCATCTCTTTCTACACCAATACCATCTTGATAACATAAAGCTAAATGATTTTGAGCATAATTATCACCCATTTCCGCTAGTTTCTTATAATATTTATAAGCTTGTTTAGTATCTCGAACGGTACCAAAACCTTCTTCATAAAAATATCCTAAAATGCAAAGTCTATGTGGTCTATTTAAATCTAAATTGATTAATTCAAAACATTTTTTTGGATCTGTTTTTTCTGTTTCAATCAAATGTTTTAAATTTTTTATAAGCCAATCAAATCCAAATTTTTCTGATTCTAAATATAACATTGTAATTTGTCCTAATAAATCTACATCAGCTTTTGAAAGTCGTCGATAATCTTGATTAGAATTTTTACTATTTCTATTTTTGTTAAAACTATTATTTATTAATGAATCTGTGGAATCCATACTTTGAGAATTTTTATACGTAGGTAAACAAGGTAAACTGGAATAAAATTGACTCGCTCGAATAATATTTCGAGAATCAGAATGATTTGAAAATAAATTATCAGAAAAATTACTTTCTCTACGTATGAGTTTTAAATTTTCTTTTAATGATGATACTTCTTGTTGATTATTATTAAAATCATATAATCCTTCCAATATACAAAGTATTTCGAGTAAACGAGGTCTTTGTCTTGGAGCATATTTTGTCATTTTAAAAATTATATTTGAAAATTCTGATGGTATTGATTGTGGTAAAAGTTTTTGTAAAAGTTCATTTGAATTATATCGTTGTTTTTCTTCTATTATCTTATCATGTGTCATCCCTTCATAAGGAATTTTTCCATTCATTGCAACTAAAGATGAAATGTAGTTAGTGATAACATGATAAAAGTCATGTTTAAAAAGATAATACATTACGTACTTGCCCAAAATATTAGACCCAAAGAATAAATGTTAGCTAATTTTGGTTGACTAAAAAATAAAAATAAATTAAAATAATTCAATTGATACGAAATGAATTCAAAGTGTTTTTTACGCTTACTTGATAAAAGATGATTTCATTTCTTGATCAGAAGAGATAGTTTCAGGAGCATCCCAATGTATGGTACCAATAGATTGAAAAGTACTAAAAGCGTTAAGACTTTCATCCCTTATTCTTTTATTATTATTATTTTTGAATCCAGCAATTTTAACTGTCCAATTATCTGTTAGATAAATATCATCCAACTTTAAAGTAAAATCTGATATATTTAATTCATGACAATGAAACAATGCTAATGTTATGTCATGACATAATTTTGATTTAATATCCCATCCTATTGAATTATTATTAGATAAAGAGGAGGAGGTCATATTTGAAGAAATTGATGATGAATTGTTTTTTAGAAATGTCGTTAATTTTCCATGACTTGCATATTCATAAATTAATGCTATTTTATCAGCTTTTGTTATTATGCCATAAAATTTTAATATATTTTCATGTTCTCGAAGTTTATAATGAATATGAAATTCTTCTAAAATTGTGTCTAAATCATCCTTAAATTTAAAAAGGTGTGTTAATTATCAGGTTTAAATTAAACAATTTTTATTTGATGATTTTTTTTTTTTACCTTAGTTGACTTAATTATAGAATCGTTTCCTTTATATTGTACTTTATATATTTTTCCCAAGGAACCTGTTCCAATGATAATTGGAGGATTTGGTCTTGTCATTTCATGACTTTTAATAGTTACATTTTTTAATGGAGTAGGCATTGCTTTTTTTTTTTTATTTTTAAAAAATTAACTTATTAATTTTTTTTTTTAAAAAAAAAAAATAATTGCATTTATATATTTCCAATATTATTCAAAAAAATTTTTTCCGAGGGTAATAATAGATCATCTAAGTATCTAATAATAACTCCTTTTATCAAAATAAAAGGGTAATTATAAAAAAGGTTATATGCAAATAATTATGCAAAAAAATTTTTTTAACTACTATTAGATTAACTAATACGAAAAGAGAAAAATATTTTCATTTTTTCATTATTCGGCTGTCGTCATATTTCATATTTCATTGTAAATTTATGTATATTTTGAAGGGCGTACATTAATAAACATTGTTTCTCCTTAGATGTTAGAGATATTTTTTTTTTTTTTTTTTATGATTTTCAATTTAAATGTAATTATATATAGATTATGTTGTGTTTCTTAGCAAAAAGCGCATTTATTTTGCATATCAAAGAATTTATTTTTTTGCGATAAAGTTTATTGATAAGCTGCGAGGAAATTACACTCCCGACAAGGGACCTGGTTCAGCGGGGTGTTGTTTTCATGGGCTATTACGTGTGACTGCATATTATTAGTGATTTATCACGTGATGTCTAAACGTCACTTGTATTGTCTGCTGTCGGTGAAATTATTGTCGGATGAATGCGACCATAAACTCGACTATTTCAACCGATAATCCCGTCATTCAACAACTTTAATTTTTTCGATAAGGAATAAATTGTGAGGGCCAATTAAATTGTCACCAATATTTAATTGGTTCTTTATAAATAAATTTGGATTAAGATATTAAGTTCATTTATAATTATTTTAATTATTATTATTTTTTTTACGGAAATTATCCATTCTTTTTTAAAATTTCAAAAACAGCCATTTAAAAGCAATTGAAGATATGTGAGATCTTCAAAAATTCATCGACATTGACAAACAAGTATTATATAAACATTAGATTAAGTAATAAAAATAAGTAATTTTAAATTCTTTTATTGGACAAAATTATCATTTTAATTAATACCGATTCCATGTGGAACCGTTTCAGTAATGGTATTTTTCGACCAATCAAAAGGAAAGAAGAATATCGTGGAATGATTTTTATTAAAATTATAAAAATGCTTTTTTATTTTACAAATTATTTACGAACATAATTGTATAGATTATATGTACGAAATATTAACAAACAATTTTATAAAAGTATTAAAGGGTTATAAAATCAATAATATCGTTATTATGAGAATTCCAATGAAATTATATAAATATGAATATAATAATTTAGAAGAACTAGAAACTGTATTAGGTATTGTGCCATCCAAGAATGAACTACCACATTTTAATTTAAGAGATTGAGAACCTTGCTGTATCATTGTTGGTTGAATTTGAGTTCCATTTAATGCTGATGGATTTTCATTAAGATATTTTAACGTAACTGATACCATAGCCTAGAAAAATACATAGACATTTAAAAAAAACGGATAAAATAGAATTTTAATAAGATTTAAAAACTTTCATACCTTATTACAATCAGTGCAAACAATTGAATTAGGTAATTTTTCTAATGTTTTAAAAAACAAAGAGCTATCCTGTGAAGGGGGGTTGTCCTGTGAAGGTATATTGTTATTATTCTTGTCACTTCCATCATTTACGACGGGTGACGAAATTGGTAAATTTGCTGCTGCAGTTTCTGAAGTTGACGAAGTTGGTGGATTCGCTGCCGTTTCAGAAGCTGATGAAATTGGTGGATTCGCTGCAGCTGTTTCTGAAGTTGACGTAATAGTTGGATCAGGTTCGGTAACTGAAGTCGGAACAAAATCAGAATGTATATGTCTTTTATTTAAATTAGTAGTACTCGCAATATTCGTTATAGTCTCTAAGATACAATAAGGATTGAATTGTCTTGAATTATCTCTTTTGCAAGCTAATTCTTGTATGAGGTTATAATGAGAAAATAACAATAAATTTACTGTGGCTATTATATTTTGTTGTAATAAATCTTGAGAACAGTTTTCTTGTAATGTTAATGCAGTGCTTTGAACCAATGAAGTAGAACATTTTGATAATGAGCATGTTTGTTGAATTAATTGTGCTAAGATACCAAGTTTAGTTTCTGGATCTTTTTGAGTTGAAGGTAAAAATTGTGGAATGCTTACTATTATTGTAAACATTGGTAAACATTTATTAATACTTTTGTTATCAATTAGAGATGTTATGGTCGTTTTACATGTTGTTGTTAAATTGTTTAAATCTATTGGAGGTGATTGAGCGAAAATTACATTGATGAAAAATAATAAAATAATGAACCTCGGTATTGAGTTTGCCATTATTATATAATTCGAGTTTAGGGAATCTATAAAACGAAAGAATGTAGAAAAGATTTTTTTTTTAGCCTAAGAGATAATTTTATTTAAAAATGAATACTATTGTTTATATGATAATATCTATAAAAGGTTTTCTGGCGAAAATTTTAATTTTTTATTGTTTGATAATTTTGGTAAACAATTGAATCACGTGTTAGCCGCAGAATTTAATTTCATTAATTTCATATAAAATGTCAAAAATGATCTCTTCCGTCTCTAAATATAAATTCTGAAAGCTTATATCGAATAATTAACTAATTTGCAGACATTGTATGCATGAAATTTAGTTTACCTGCTAAATAGTATAAAAATTAATTGTTTGTAAAAATTAAAATTGGTAAACTTTTATGTTATTTTTCAAAAAGGTATTTTTCCAATAAATATACAGTCATCCCCCTATATAATCACATCCCTCGGGACTGAAAAAAAAGGTGTGATTATAAAAAACCTATATGATGTGACTATAGAGGAGGTTTTTTAATAATATTATTAGTAACTTGAGCCAAGCATAAATGTGCTTATAAGGGAAGTATAATTAAATAGAAGGTGCCTATAGAGGGAGATAACTGTAGTTACTAAATCAGATCAAATCAAGATTTCAATAATTTGATTCAGATTCAACTCAGTTTTGATTTGAGACTTGAAAAAGCTATTTCATGATCTAATAATCTGATTTTAGCAATTTTTTTTTATTTTATAGATATCATCACCCTTATTACAATAAAAAAAAGATTGTCTATATCAAATATATAAATTGTGAAATATTTACAAAAAACATTTTTAATCATGAAAATTAATCAGAGTTATGCTATATTATGAATTGATTTGTGCAAAACCTACTACTAGATGGTGAAATAATTACAAAAAACTGATTTTTAACATTTCAAATTTGATTTACAGTCAACCCTCTATAATTGCACATCCCTTGGGACCATATCAAAATTTTCATAAATAGTGTATTTAGAGAGGGTGTGCAGTTATAGAGGTAAAATAATTAGAGATTATATAATCTTGGAACCAAACCAGAAGGTGCATTTAAGGAGAGTATATATAATGAGTGCAATTATGGAGGTCTGACTGTAATTTGCTAAAACTTATTAGTAAAAAAAATTATAAGTTGGTTTAGAGTTTTTTAAGGTTCTATTAGTATGATTTAAACTTTTAAATAAATATATCATAGAGTGAAATAGTAGATACATTCTATTTTAATATAAATAGTTACTAATCAGAAAATTTAGATTTATTTTTCTTAAACCTAATACTGAACTAATAAATTATAGTTTTTTTATTTCTTTTGAGCTAATATCAGTGGTCATATTATATAACCTTTTTTAAAAATTTCAATTATAATTAGTTTTAATATAACATGATTTTTTTCTAAATAGCATACTATAGACTATAGATAGCATTCAAATTATTTTGGAATGTTATAAATATAATTTGAAATGTACAAATTCATTTAGTTTATAAGTAAAATGTTAAAATAATTTAGAATGTCAAAAATAATTTGGATTTTACTATATGCCCAAATTGATTTTAGAATTTGGGTGGCATTTATACTATAGACCAATAAACTTTTATTTTTTAAGTCTTACTTTATTTATTTTAATAATTTTTTTAATAATAAAATACTTATATATATAAAAAAATTTTATTAAGCTAACTTTTTCTACTTTTTTTAACTTTCAGATACAATTTTTTAACAACAAATAAAATTATTTTAAAGGATTTTACTAAATATTACTAGTAGTAATTATCATCACACATAAAATTCTTTTATTTATTTAAATTTTTGATAAATATATTAATCTAATTATATTATAAATATTATTAATATATGTAAATTTATAAATAAAAAAAGTTTTTCTATAATTAGGATTATGATATATATTACCTAATATTAGTTTCATTAGAAGTCCTACTCCTTCCCCCCTTTTAGGTAAGATTTTTTCAACTAATAATATTTAAATATATATATAGTATTAATTTTGACTAATAAAAATACTTGATTTTGTATTATGTAAGATTTTGCTTGATCTTCCATCTCTTAAAATATTACTTAATAAATGTCATGCCTCTTAGAAGAGCTATTATTTAAACAGTTTTTAAAAAAAATATGAAAATTTGATTTTTATATTTTTTTTTTATTTTAAGTAAAAATTTTTAATTAAATATTTTCAAAATTTAATGCAATTAATATTAAAACATATTTATTTAATATATTTATGATTTAAATTTTTTTTTAAGTATCTTAACTTTAATTGAAATTATTAGAATTAAGCAGTAATAATTACTAGTAGTAACAATTACTGCTTAGTGAAATTAAAGAGTTTAGCAAATAAACAAAATAACAAAATATAATAATTTATTAAACTATATTAAAGTCTTATTAAAAATTAGTAACTTAATAAAAGGTAAAATCTATCAAAACCTATTATAAATGGTGAAATTGATAAAACTCTGCAAAATTATAATAAAATTATAGTAAAAATTTAGTGAAACTAAGTATAAGATTTTAAAAGAATTTAGATAAGCAATCTGGTAAGATTTAGCAATACTCTATTTTAAATATTTAAAATAAAACTTAGTAAATAAAAAGCAATTATCATTGTTTAGTTATTTTAAATTCTTAAAAGAAGTTGTCTCTATTTTATTTATTAAAAAGTAAACTCATAAGAAGTTAAAACTAAAAAGATTTTGTAGAGAAAATAATAATTTTGCTATCTTTAGATTTTAATAAATGCAAGAAGGTAAAAAGAGAGGTAAAAAGAGAAAGACTTTTCTAAAAAGTATTAGTTTAGTATTAATATCCTTTTATTTTAATTTTAATTTTTATTTTTTTAGAATTTATTTGAAAGATATCTTTGTAAAAACTCAAATATATATTTTATATAATGTAAATAAAACTATAGCTCTTTATATTTTGTATATTTTTATCAAAAGTCCTGAAAAATTAGGAAAAATATCTGAAAAAAATGATCTGTAACTGATTTAGAGGTATGCTTCGAAATCTGATCAATCCAGATATCCAGTCATCCATTTGAAAATTGATCAGATTCAGATTGACTACCGGATCGACTGGATGGTTTAACAGATATCTGGTCAATCTGATGATCTATTTATATCACCGGATTCACTGAATTCACCAGATTGTTTACATACTGTAATTGAAGGTGGATGAAGAGTCACTCCTACAAAAAGAAAAAAAGAATATTAGTAATGTTCTTGTATTAAATTATAATAAAAAAAATACCTCCCTACACTCCTTTATTCCATTTACCTTCAGGAGCTGAGCCGAAGAGTTTGTTCCTACAAAAAAGAAAAAAAAATGAATGTTAATAAATGTTCTTGTATAATAAAAACACCTTACCTTTTACTCCATTTACCCTATTTACCTTCAGGAGCTGAGTCGAAGAGTTCCACTGGTCAAAAACTGATCTATCTTACAGATATCTTATAAATATCAGGTATCCAAAATGCGGAAAATTTGCTATACATCGGGTACCCAATATGTATACTATAGAATTAAAAAATACAATTTATTAATTATCTCACTATCCAGTAATCATAAAATGATGAAATATAGCTCATTCAGCCTCACTGAGACGTATCGAATGGTACTAATTGTGCATTTCTAGGTGCAATAGATGTCAAGATATTTGACAAATCGGCATTTTTTGTTTATTTTACGATTTATCAAATATCTCAGCATCTATCATACCTAGAAATGTGAAATTAGTACNATTCGATACATCTCAGTGAGACGAATCTAATGAGCTATATTTCATCTTTTTATGATTACTGGATAGGGAGATAATTAATAAATTGTATTTTTTAATTCTATAGTATATATATTAGGTACCTGATATATAGCAGATTTTCTGCATTTTAGGTACCTGATATTTATAAGATATTTGTAAGATATCTGTAAGATAGATCAGTTTTTGACCAGTGGTAGAACTATATTTTGATAATATAGTTAGATTTTTTACCAGTTTGCTATTAAGAAAAAGCTTTAGTTAATTTAATTTATAATTTATATAACAATCAGAAAAAATTGTTAATTTTAATTAATGCCGATCAGTGATAATTATATACTATATATTATTTTATATATTAAACCAAAAAGTGCAAGAATCTCTCTTGTCATATATCTAACAGTACTAATTAAACACTATCCTAAATAAGTGACCATGAGAACCATAATGTCTCTTTAATTCATAATTTATATAAGAATTAGAGATTGATTATATTAAAAATTAGGGGACTTTACTATTGTATTTACTATAGTTTTTCAAAAATCCTAGAATTTCAGATTCTTCTATAATAAAAACATGTGATTTATATCTCATGTGATTAGGCATGTGATGATATACAAATTTTAAAAACTGAAATTATACTTCCCATCAAAAAGAAAATTTGTATTATGTGGCTTTTCAAAGAAGGAAATTCAAGTACTAATCCAATTTTTTTCATATTTGATTTCCCCAGATTTTACTAATTAATTTCTCTGATTTTTAAATGAATTACTAATTAAATCTTTTGAAATGAATAAAAAAAATATTACTTAACTCTTCTAATTCATAAACAAATATAAAAGTCATATAAGAATAAGCTAAAAAATAATTTTTTCTTGAAGAAATTACTACAGAAAACTATAAAGTAATGGTTAAAAAGAATAATAAATTTGTTTTAGTAATTGAAAACATATATGAAGTGCTGTGTAAAACTCATACCAAAACTGATAATTATACAGACCAGAAAACAATTATAGTAATTATTAAAACAAAATTGGGATTTTTTAAAATAAGATATTATTAAAAAATGTATTAATAATTGCACTATATATGCAACTTAAAAACCTTCTTTTTATTTATTAATAAATAAACTTATAATTGCAAAAAACTTTCTATCATACATGCAAGTAAGTTATTTAATTTTTAAATGTTAAGCAAAATAATATTGTTAATATTTAATATTAAATTTTGTAAATAGTTTTGATAGATTTATACTATAATTCTGATAGTAATTATAACAGATAAATATATTTGTCATACCTGTGATTATTTCACCCAATTTTCATGGGCTAAATCACTTACTTCTAAATGAGCCATTGAAGTGGCAGCTGTTTTATTTAATTTATTTCTTTCAATTAGCTCTTCTCCAAGTATTTTACAATCTGATAATGGAAAAGAATTTTGTATTACCATAATTAAAGAACTTGTTAATTTTTGACTATCTATAAAAATTATTAATGAAAAATCTCATTATTTCAAATCCTAAGGTTTTATAGAAAAAGCAAATAATGTATTACAACAAAAATTTAATTCAATTTGTAGATCATATAAAAAAACCTCCTACAAATTCGTTTATAATGATAAATCTTGTAAAAATTGTAGCTTGATTGATGAATTATTCATCAGGAATATTTGCAATGAGAAAAATATTTTGACTGAAATTATTAAAATTGCAAATTTTGAAGAATCATCTCAAAAATTAGATAATGATATTATTCTTGATGAAAATTGGCTTGGTATTAAATTATTATTTAAAAGTAATATTATTAAAAAATAAATAATATAACTAAAAAATTTTTTTTTAGATTCTTCATCACATACTATATCTTTTTATATTACTCCAAAATTATCTCTTATGGTAATAACTTTTATTTAAAAGGTATGTTAATTATTTTATATTAATTATTTTTTATAATAAAAAATGTAAAATATTATATAAAATAATGCCAAAAAAATAACAAATAAGTAAATTAAACTTTCATAAATACATTTGTCAAATTGTTTTAGTTATTTTTATTAATTTTAATTTTCTATTGAAATTTTTTAATTCTAAAGAATAATAACTGAGAAAATTTTGTGAAACTAATATAAAGTAAAATATTTGAAAAATAATGAAAATAAAATATCATCAAATAAAAGACAACCTATTCTTATTGATATTCTACACTACTCATTACAAAAAGTTACTGCTACAAATCATAATATATTAAGAGAAGTTATCCAAAAAGACCTTGAAAATTATATGAAAAATATGGTTAATTAAATGAATAAAAGAAGAAAAAGGTTAAACTATTATGAAATTAAAGATTTAATAAGAATTTTTATTCCAAAAATTAATTGTTTTAGTGTTAAGAGGCATGGCATTTATTAGGTAATATTTTAGGGGGTGGGGGTAAAACAAAATCTTACGTGATACAAAATTATACATTTTTATTGGTCAAAATTAATACTATATATATATTTAAATATTATTGGTTGAAAAAATCTTACCTAGGAAGGGAGGTAGGATCTCTTATGAAACTAATATTAGGTAATATATATCATGATCTTAATAGACTATTTTTCTATGCAAAATTCTAGAAAGAATTAATAATCAATATTGGTTAGAATTTAAGTTTAAAATAATTAATACGTGTTCTTTATTTCTCAAGAAAAATTAAACCTCTTAATATTAAAGTATTTTCAGAGTTTAAAGTAATACCAACAAATAAAATTACTGTCAGAAAAGCTGTACACCTTTAAAATGTAAAAATAACTATTAGTATTTAATTGGAATTTAACACTTAATAACTTGGAATTTGGATTTTAAGATTTAAATTTAGATAGTATTTATAATTATCTATTATTAAGAAAAATTAAAAAAAAAAAAATAATAAAAGAAAATGAAGGGTATATAATTAAAATAATTTGAAAGATGATGGATTTATAAACCAATAGTAGTAGTATTTTTTTATAATAAATATGTTAAGAATAAGAATTCTTAAATAAGAACTTAATATTAATACAAAAAGCTTATATAAGTAGTCATTTTGATTTGGTAGGTTTGTGAAAAATGTCATTAGAAATTAGCTTATTTAAAAGAATAAGATAAGTAAATATATAATAAAGGTTTTAAATAAAGATTACTTGTGTAATGATAAATTATATTGTTTTGATAATAATCTAAATTTTGAAGGCTATTAAAAACTAATTTATTTATCTTAATAGTTGTTAAAGGTAAAATAGGTTTTTAATTTTTAGTTTACATTAATTTATGTAGTTTTTGTAAAATTAGATTGAAAGTATATCTTATCTAAAATAATTCTGCTATTGAGTAATACTCTTATAATCCTAATTATTATAGCATGATAAATAATATCTTTTTATATATTAGGATGAGGAATGTATGTGATTAATTGATATAATTTTGAGTAAGGCTAAATAAATAAAATAGTTAGTTTTTCATTATCATCCAGGTCATGTAAATGTCTCGAAAAAGAAAAAATTTATTTTTTTTAGTCATGCGACACTGATCGGATGTAATATTTTTGATTCAGAAAATTTTTTTTATATTTAATATAAGGATGATGCCATAATTGATTTTTAAAATCTGCAATATTGCAGATTTTGGAATTAAATTGCATATAATAATCCACAAATCTGCAATTAATTCATAATTTGCAATCCATCTGCAATATTATAATAAATTTACAATATTGCAATTTGCAAGCCAACTAATTTATTAATTATTAATTTATAATATCATATACTGAACATTAATTTCTTAAGGCCATTACTACCTGGTGACCCATCATCATGGTGATCCCATATTTTTTTTACTTGTGATTTGATGATTTCTGATATTCTAATTTTTATGAATTTTATGAATTGTAATATTTGAATTTTTATTAATTTTATGACCTTTTATATTTAGTTTTATTGGTAGCATAATGAAAAAAAACTCTTTAAAATTTTTGTGAAATATAAAAAAAATTTTAATTTTATGATTCACTAAAGTGTTATACCAAATAACCACACAATGCATAGCAATTAATAATTGAAAAGCAAAATATATAGTCCTTCTCAGGATAAAAAAAAGTTGAAGAAAAAAAAATTCTTTAATGAAAAAAGTAAATTATTGTACTTTACAAAAACTTGAACTTAAATTTCTATTTCTTCATTATCAACTTCTTAATTATCGGCATTTTGATTATTTACATGATTCAAACATCTTTTTTTATTCCTCTCTTGATTACTAATATTTTGATTATCAACTTTTTGATTATTTATACTATTCAAATATTCTTCTTCATCTTCTTTTTAATTATTAATATCTTAAATAATATTTTTCTTTATTCATCCTATGCAGAATCTGCCATTAATACTTAACCATTATACTATTATCTCAACTTTGTGCATTTGCAAATCTTGCCGTCAAACTCAAATTCAATATTACCTGAACTGCTTAATTTGCTTTATGCATCCTATCATATTCAGTTTTTAAAATATTATTTGAAAACTTAAGATTACATTCTGTAAAATTCAAATAAATAAAAGGGGATAGATAATATTTACTTGGCTTCTACCAAAATTCTGATTTAACCTTTTCATAATACATTTTGCCATTTCTGGTCTTTTTGCTATCTGATTTTAAATGAATATAATTATGTATCACCTAACAAAAAAAATAAGTTTAATTGATATTTAAAAAATAATTATATAATAACAGTTATATAATATAGGATATTTACTCAGTAATTTTTTAATAGGTTATTGAATTTTTGGTTATATTGCTGTTCCTGTTAAAATATTTAACATTTTTCCATAATAGAATTTGCATTTTCAAATAAATTTTCATTTAAGATTTCACGGTAAATGCATCATCTATTATATCAGTAAAAAGAAGAAAACTAATTAAATTTTTTACTAAAAAAGCATTTTATATGTATACTTTATATAAATACTTTATCATAAGTTTGTGTAAAAGTTTTATACCAATTTTATAAAATACTTTTTAAGTATTTTAAATATTTGAAATGTGGTTTTATCAGAAAAAATTACTTAATCCCAATTTTGTTTAATATATTTTATAACAAATTCTATTTGATGTTACTTGTGATTGTCTGTAATAAATAAAGATATAGATTTTGAAATTATCTTATGATATTTCAGATTATAAAGTTTATTAAGAACCATTCTTTTATTAATATCAAGGTTTGGATGATGGATTTTCAAAATATTTGTAAGTTTAAAATATATTGCATATTTATTATTTAATACAAGTTGACCAAAATAATAGTGTTTTTTAGAAATAAGTTTTTTTTGGTCTGCTAAATTGAGATAAAGAGTCTAAAGAAATATCCATTTTAAATTTTTTTAAGTAATTATATATGATAAAGAGTAAAATAGAAGTTAATTATGCAAAGTCTTAGCATTATTAATGCCAGAGTTTCATAAAGAGATTATAATTGTATAATATTATTCAAAAGTAATATGCATCATTATTATTTAAAGAAATATTTATAAATGACATTATATAAATAAATAAATATGATGATCATATATATAAAAAAACATTATTATCATATAATATATTTTATTAATTAGACATAAAATGCAGGAAAAATTTAAATATTATTATACCATTTTTTTTCTGATTATTAGATTGATCATATAATATATTTTTTTCTATATTTCTTTTTAATTTAATTTGTATATTTAGTCTATATATAATATAATTTTTGTACTTATTAGCAAAATTAATTTGATTTTGTATTTAATTTATATTTGCATTTATTTAAATTACACATGTACTTTATCTTAAATTATATAATTTTTTTTTTTTTTTTCCAATCATTTTTAAACTGATTTGTATTTTTATATAGATGTCTGACTGTATTTTATTATACTAAAATTTTTTCTTTTAATTATTTTATATATTTTATTTTCAAAATTTTATCTGTAAAAATTTGGTCTAATTGATTAGCAAAAAGAATTTCTTCTTTTTTGTTCAAATTAAAATTATTAAAAAAATTACTTTTGAATTATAAAATATTAAAATTGCTTTTTTAATATTAGATATAAAAAAATAATAATTTAATTAATTTAATATATTTTTCTTTTATTTTTTTTTGGATTTTTTATTTAAATATTTTTTTTTTAAATCTTAAAATATACTTATTATTAGTAAAGTACTATTTAGTTAGGATTGAAGTTTTTATATATTTTTTTACAAAATAAAAATAAAAGATTAGGTTTAATATTAGATTACTGTAATTATATAATTTATATTAATATAAGTAGAATAATAAAAATTTTTAAAATAATTTTTTTTTATTAGATAACAAATCACTTATAATACATTAAAATCTATAATAATTTATATAAAAAAAATATATATATTTTTAATTTAATAAATTTTTATGTTTTTTTAAAATTTTATAAAAATTCTATTAAATATACTTGATATTTTAACAAGTAAAAGAAAAAAAAAAACATTTTTTAAAGTTAATAATTAAAATTAATACTTTTTTTGATGATTTTTTAAATAACTTACATTTTTAATAGATAAATGGTAACATTCACTGTATATCTTATAAATATCTTATAAATAATTTATTATTTTATTTATTATAATTATTTATAATTATCTTTTAAATGAATTTATTTTGTAAAGCATAAAAACTAAAAAGATTTGGTAATGCCAATTTTTTATTATTAGATAATTAAAGATTAAATTTACAAATTCTTATTATTATTTAAAAGCTCAAAAAATTAGAAACAATTTCAAATTATAATTGAATTTTTAGGAATAAATTTCTATTCTAACACGACGTTTTATGCTGACTTATTCTGACCCTTTCTAGTCAAAAGCAAAGATAAAAGGATAATACTTATCCTTAGGGAGGTCATCAATTCACCAATGAGGTAGAATTATTCTTTATACTTGTTTCAACCTCTTTACTTTTTCTATTAACTTTTTCAACTTCATTATCTTCGATTTTTGCCATTACTTTTTCTTTGATATCGTTGGTCTTTGTCAATTTATCTTCTTCTTTATCTTGTTCAATATCTTTCTTTTCTTCTTTCTCAATCTTTATCTCATTATTTTCGGTCTCTGTCTCCTTAATTGTATAGGTATCTCCGTTTTTCCTGAAGTTTTTGATCTCATTCTTCTTGATCCTGTCTATTTCTTGTTCAAGGAATTTGTTTACGTCTATACCTTCGATATGATTACCTTTATCATCATCAATATTATTGATGCCATTGCAATCAACAATGGCCCTACCATTACCTCTGAAATTGGAATTTCTATTCTCTTGATTGAAACTATTACGACGATTTTTACCAGCATATTTACTACCTTTAAAATGACTGTGATCGGGGCTAGTATTAGAACCTAATCTACTCATGATATTTTGTCTTCTGCCAAACTTTGTGTTCAGACCTGTTTTTTTTGTGGGACATAATCTTGCAGGATGTAAACCACCACATTTTTCAACAATACAAACGTGAGATCGTTTGCAATAAGGATAATGACATCTTTCGAAATTATACTTATTGCATATCTCTTTGCCTCTTTCATCGTAAGCTATTTGATCCCATCTATCTTTCTTAAGACTAATAAAACCTGTTCGGTGTTCAACTATTGGATAAAAATATCGATTTTCTACTTCTGGAACGGACATTAATAACGTCGATTGTCGATTGTCGCATAATCGCATTCTTCTTTCTTGATCATATTCAAAAACAATCTCAAAAGGATATTTGTCACTTTTTTCAACAATATGACGCTCATAAGCATCAAGTTCTTCGCGACGATGTGGATATAATGTTAATACCGCTTCGGTATAAATGGTATAAGCTTTTAACCATTGCAATATATTTCGAATATTGACAAACAGCTCCAAATCTACGTATTGATTCAAAGCTATTGTCCTCCATTGTTGTAAATCGAGCTGCGGCTGAAGATCTAATTTTTCTAATTCTTTAAGAGCAGTTCCTTCGTTATCAATCCACCAAAGGCGAATTGTTTCAGTAAGACGCGCTGTAGCATCAGGTATCTCTTCACATGATGGAAGACAGCGAGATAATGGATATTCAATAGCGGGACGTGGAGGAGGACGATTATTCCTCTCTTTAATATATTGTCGATTTAATTTAGGATCAGCATAATCACGATCGAAATCACGTTCTTCTCGCCAGCCTTGATCTTTATTATCTCGCAAATTTTGATCTTTATAATAAATAGGTTCTTTATAGAAATCAAGACGCCAATTTTGATCATCAAGATTATCCTGATGCCAATTTTGATTTCTAAAACATTCTTCTCTATTACTTGGAGGATAACTATCTTCACTCCAATTTCGATCACGGTAATATTCTTGATGCCATTCTTTTTCTTTATGATTATTATATTTATTTTCTTCAATGAACTCATTTGGATGAAATGATCTTATATCTTGTCGAGTTTCTTGTCGAATTTGGACAGGTGTAGTATTATTTATGGGATCTATTGTATTCATTGATTGCCAATAAGCCGCTGCTTGAAATTGAACATAGTTTGCGGCTGCTGCCGCCGCCGCTGCCGCCGTCGCCATGTTTTGATTTATAATGGTACCATTCGGTAAAACTATTGTACCAATAGTAGGTTGATTGGGAGATACAAACATTTCTTGGTTAAGGTTTGGTGGTGGTGGTGGTGGTAAAGACAATTGTGAATTAACTTGTTGAGGTAATACATTTTGGTTTAAAGGCATATTCGTTGCAATTGAGAACGTTGTATTAGCAGGTTGTGAAGCTGAAATAAAACGCGAACCAATAATTCCTTGGTTTAAATGTGAAATATCAATCCCAGCAGCTGATAACAAGGCTTGATTGGGGTTGGCCATTGTTTTTTTTTTTTTGCTTTCAGGGGCGGAAAAATATCGTGCAGATTTGTTTGATATTTTATTTGATTCGAAATAATAATGAATACCTAAAAAGAATAAAAATATGCAAATAAACAGGTAAAAAAGTTGTACGAACTTACTTTTTTGTTCAGGAGGAAGACTTAAATTTTAGATTTCTTTATCAACTTATTTATCAATTTTATCACTAAAACAGAAAAAAAAAAAAGTCAATTGAATGAATAATGAGTCGAAAAATTTAAACTAATTTGATATAATTAGTAATCAATATGTTTGGTAAACTCGCACGTGAAAAGTCACAAAATTATTTTCCGCAAGAAGGTTGGATTGTTCGTTAATTCGTTACAAAGATCATATAAAGTAGATTTTTACATTCAATGTCAAATTAAATTGACTAAAGAACGAAGAAACAAATAATTTCGATTATTTAATTCGAAATTTCTTTTCTATCAGCCTTTGCTCTTCCAAGCTAAGCAAAATATTTACAATCTCGTTAAATTCTGGTTTGGTTTTGTTGCCGTTACCGTTTCATGTGATCTGGGCGCGTGGCGCGGTTGTCACGTGGTATTAACAGGTTATTATGATCACATCAGTTTGACGCGTCTCCCGTCTCTTTCGTCTTTATTCAACTATTTCTTTTACAGATATTAAACGTTAAAACTATATAAGCAATATTCAACTGCGCCTTTACTTATGTCGACAAGCTATATTTCCGATAGTTGCTTATCATCCATATCAGATCCAACAGATTTTTCACAAAAATCTTTGCGATCATTAGATACAATTACTAGATGTCCAATATGTAAAGAATTTTTTAAAACACCAACGATAGGAGAATGCGGACATGTTTATTGTTCGTTTTGTATATTGAAAACTTTAGCTATTGAGCGAAATTGTCCGGTTTGTAAAAAAAAGTTATCAGATCATCAATTATTCAAAAGTGTGACTACCGAGAAAATTGTTAATTGTTGGGAAAATGTCAGGTAAATATCTTCGAATATTTTCCTAAAATTGTGCTTGTTACTTATATAATTAAAATATTTATAAATCCTACTTAACCTTCAAAGAAAAACACTATTAAAAGGAGGCAAAGAAGAATGTCGTAAAAAAAGGATCAGAGATTATATTCGTAGATCTAAAAACACAAATTCTACTCGCATAAATCTGAAAAATACTACAAGCTGTTTAAATGGAAAGAAGAATGCGAATAGGTTGGAATATACTCCTTCACCATCTGATTATGATGAAAAGCTTTCATCAAATTGTATGGAATTTTGTATACAACAATAATTGGAGACAAATGCAGAACGGACTCTTTTTTTAAACGGATATTTGGAATAAATCTTTTGCCCTTTGAAGAATCTTTTTTCTCATTGGATTCATCGATATTCGAAATTTAATAAATTCGAAAATTTAATAGTTCCTCTTTATCCTTCACTTGAACATATATTGTGTATGATGATAAAGAAAATTCCCGTTTTTATTGTGTCAAACTGTCAATTTTCAGTCACAAGTAAATAATATAATTAATAAATAAATAACATGATTTCATGTGTCTGTCGTTTCTTGGAAAAGATTTACAACATAATGTACGAGCTTTAGGATATGATTTGCCGATTGATGTCTCGAGATCTTGATATAAATTGGTTTCTTTTTTCTTAAAAAAAAAAAAAATAAAATAAAATAAAAAATAAAGAAAAACCATTATGTCTTCCTTTTCTTCTGACAAGTTTGTTCAAATATCCCAAGGTTTGTAATGGAATTTGGTTAGAATTTTCTTGAACAGATTACCTAAATTAAGATTATTATTTCGTAATGCAGCAGGAGTTTTTCTATTAGCTGTTGTTGGAGCCTTAACCATTACAGTTAAGACATTAAGTTTCTGGAAATTATTATTTGACCTTTACATTCGACCTGGAAAAAGTGTAAGTAACAATCGTAAACTTTACATTTTCACACCGAAAGTTAAAATCGATTAAGTTATTTAATTAAATTTATTTGGTATTTTTTTCATTAGTTGAAGAAATTTGGTGCTGGTACCGGTGCTTGGGCAGGTAAAACGATTTTATATCGATTTCAAGAATTGTCTTTTTTTTAACAAGTTTTGATTTAAAAATTTAGTTATAACTGGAGCATCAGATGGCATTGGTAAAGAATTTGCTTATCAATTGGCAGCAGCGAAATTCAATATACTTTTGATTTCTCGTACTGCATCTAAATTACAAGATATAAGCAATGATATTGGTGCGTATCAACTTTTTTTTAAGAAATTTGATTTAATCCAATTCCTTTCATATATATATTGTTAATATTCTTTTTTTCGAAAAAAAAAAATATAGAAAGTAAATATCAAGTTGAAAGTAAAATATATGCAATGGATTTTACCAACGGAGATAAAAAAGACTATGAAAATCTTAAAGAAATAATTGAAAGATTAGACGTTGGAGTATTAATTAATAATGTGGCAACAAATCATGAAATTCCAACACCATTTATATTGGAAAGTGATGAAATCATTCATAATATTGTTGAAGTTAATATTTCGGGATTATTAAGAATTACTAAAATTATTTTGCCTAGAATGTTATCAAGTAATAGAGGACTTATAATTAATGTTGGATCATTTTCTGGAATGATTCCTACTCCTTATTTATCGGTTTATTCTGCTTCTAAAGCATTTATGAGTACTTGGTCAGCAGCTTTAGGCGCCGAATTAAAATCTAAAGGGATTGTTGTTGAGAATGTTAATACTTATTTTGTGGTAAGCAAAAAATTATTTATATATTCATTTAAGGAAAAAAAATATATATATTAATTTTATTTAATCCAATTTAGGTATCCGCTATGTCAAAAATTAGAAGGTCATCATGGTTAATCCCATATCCAAACCCATATGTTAGATCAGTATTATCTAAAATTGGAGTACCAGGAGGAGCATCTTACATTCCATATAGTTCAAATGTCTATCCATCACATGCTTTTATTAATTGGATAATTACGAATACTTTTAGCTGGAGTTTTTGGGTAAAGAAAGGACTGGCTCAACAAGAAAATATTAGAAAAAGAGCATTAAAAAAACGGGAAAGAGAAGCTGCAGCAGCAAAAGCTCAATAAAAAAAAATCCAGTTACAAATTATTTTTTCTTTTTCTTTTTTTTTACCTTCCAATTTTTATTAACTTTTTCAGATATTATGTTTCAATTTATCTTTTAATAAAAAAATTCTAATTTCATCATTCATGTATGCCACCAGTTCAGGCAACTATTTGATTATTGAGGATTGAGGAATATAGGTAACGATCTAAATTGTAACTATGGCATAGTTAAGTAAAATCTAAATTTTTATAATTTATGACCAGAATAAACAAAGTTCGTATATTGATCAATTCTGGATGGATTATTAGGGGTTATTTGAGTATCTTTTAATTCGACAAGATGTTTATAAACAAAAGATTCAATGCCATTAGCAACTTGTTTTGGATTTTCCATTGTTACCTAATATAAGAAGAAAATATTAAATTAAAAATTAATCAGAATATAAGTGAAAAAATAATTTTCTTACCAAGTGACTGCAACCGAGAACTTCATACCATTCACCACGTTGAGTACGTGTTTGTATAAGTGACTTCCACTCTTTCGAACTATAAAGAAAATGGGTAAATTATTGGCGCAATGACCTCCAAAAAAATTTATGTGTACCTTACTTTAAGTTAGACTTTTCACCGGTTAAAAATAATATTGGACATTCAATTTCGTGTAAACGAAAAAATGCATCAATTACGCTAAAAGAATTATCATCCATAAATGTATACTAAAATGAAGATTTAGAAATTCATCTGATGTAAGTTAGCGTTCGTGAGGAATTATAGTGAGTGAAAATGGTGATAACTTACGAATTCTTGTAATTTGGGACATTTGAGCGCAACTTGTCCATCAGGTAACTCGCGTATTCCATATTTCTTATAAAAATAGTTTAAGTCGATTAATATAAGTATTATAATTTATAATACGTAACATGAAAAAAAGTAAGAATATTTATATATTTACTATGTGAAGTTCTAATACTTCAGAGTCCCAACTTTTAAAAAATGGATTTTTAAGAAACAAAGATTTTGTAGTTTCTCTATAAATATATATATATTTTTTGTTTAGAATATAAACGTACAAAAAACGTACAATTGAAAAAATAAAGAATTTAAATCATTACCTGTTTGGCCAAATATCTCTTCTTTTTGATATTAAATTCATATCAAACGCAGGTTTTATCAAGAAATGAGGAGATAATACTGGATCGACGCAAACAATACATGAGAATGTATCAGGTTTAATTAATTCAGACATAACCCTATAAAAAAAACGAGTTCAATAAAAGGGAGATACAGTAGACTTAAAATTCAGACTGACGTACATTCCTGCACCACCTATTGAATGACCTATCCCAACAACGGGTTTCTTTATTTGAGTGTAATCAATAATTTGAAGGATATCATACGCAAGATCCCACCATTTAACTTTTAAATTAAATTTAATTAAACAATATAAACATATTATTTTTAATTCTCATTCTATAAGAAATACTTACACTTATCGGGTAAAATTTGTTCATTTAATAAAGCACTATCCCCGTGATTATAACAATCGAAAGCGAAAACTTTACCAACATCTAATCTATTATAACCAAATAACGATTTTATTACAGGTTCCCAAGTTTCTTTATGAAATCCAGTTGCATGAGCTAAAATCATAGTAATTCCTTCAGAATTACTTTTTTTTATATCACGTTCATAACAATTCACTGATAATCTCAATTGAGCATTATCTTTTCCAAAAAATTTACGAATTTTTGACGCAGGAATGATGAGATTAGTTATTTTTAACATAATTTAAAATGTACAAGGAAGGGGAAGAATGAAATATAATTTATACTTGGTGAGTTCATCTTCCAAACGAAATTCAGATTTGTCATCATCTTCCTGATTAAAAAGACAAGCTAACCTATTTTAAGAAATGTTTAGCGAGTTTGTCATGTGATTTAAAGTTGTTTCGATGTACTGTACGGTACTTGCCAAAATAGAGTTCTTATTATGCAGGAGTTAAATAAATAAGATGTATTTTACAGCCAAATATTATTATCATTTGAATGAGGATTGACTGACAAATGAAAATTTTATTTTGTATTTAATCGGGTTTTAAAAAAAAAATGACCAAAATTTTAATTTTTCGTTCCACGATGCTGATTGGGTGATCAGAACTTTTTGTTCGAAACCGTCATATAACAGTACCCCGGTCTTATTCAAAAAAAGCGGGACCCTAGAGATATGTTATAGAGTTCATATTAACTTGGCCTAAATCATCATCAAAATTATCGGAAGTTTCATATCCCGATACTACTTAAAGGGTTACTATTGTTGTGGGTAGACGATTCCGTTCACATAATAATATGATCTTAAACATCGTATTTGTAAAATAATAATAATAATAATTCGTTCGTTTCAAGCAGCGCTTTCAGAAGAGTATTTGCAATAATGGAATATGTGATTTGAAAATCGATAAACATCAATCACATGGTTGACATACTGAATTACCGACATACCGAATCTTTAACAAAATTAAAGATTCTTTATTCCTTACTAAGAATCAAAAACAAACAAATAAAAAGATCTGTAAAACCAATTACAACCATCTTTCATAATCTGATGTGCTTTCAGTCACGCTATAAACTAATTAATTGTCAAATTACTTTTTAATATACCGTTTATATTTGGTTAAAAACCAGGTAACGAGTTTTCGGAACATATAAATATATTAGATTCGGTTCTGGTACGATAAACAAAAGGTTATATCACAATGTGAATAAAATTACAAACTCGGTCATATTTTATTATATTTACCTGTTATGTATTCACTTATAATGTCAGCAATGCATGTAATCAATACAACTAATACCTTATCACATTGTTAAACTTATTATTCTACATATTAAGTATAAACAGTTGATTAATAATTATAATATTTATAGGTAATGAAATATAATTCGTTCAAAAGAAACATCGTTTAATCATTATAATATATTAAAAAGAGTCTTTTTAATTCCTAATCTTTTCGACAAAAGTTATGAATTGTTTCTTAAAACTTTTGTTTTTATAAAGTCGAATAAATTTACATTATTACATACGCATACTGTATATTCGTCATTTAAAAAACACAATATATCATCATTATTCAATAAGTTTTTTTTTTATTATCAAAGTAATTCAAGGTTTTATGCCAAGATCTCTCCTTTTAAGCACATTGATCAAGAAAAAAGCTTTTTTCTTAGGTTAAAAAAAAAGAAAGAATTTATACAAAATTTCCTTATTTGGAAAACAAATATTAAATTTGGCAATCAACAAACTAAGGTGTGTAACAGATCATATTTTTATCCAATCGGTATATTTCCCGCGAAATTTCTAATATTTAAACGCACTTATAATTAGTACATTTGTTAGAAATTTATCCACAGTTTTAATGAAATGCTTATAGTCAAGAAAAAAATGTGATTCGTAAATAATCAAAATTAAAATAATGATTTTAATAAACAAAAAAGAATGATAAGTCTATTAACAAAAAAGGTTAACAATTATATTACTAATATCTTCGGATTTTCGGAATTGTCTATAAGATCATACATTGCATATCTTACTTTTTTTGATTATCATCACTATAGGGCACAGTAAATTTATCTGCTGATCGAAAGTGATTTTATGAAATAATTAAAAAAATTTTAATATTATAACAATGTATGTATTTGTATGTATAATGGATCAATAAAATTGAAGTATCACGAGCCATTTTTTTTATTATTTATTTTGTATTCATTATTATGAAATACAGATAATACAGATAAACTGTGTAAATTATATTTATTATAAGGGTTTATTCTATTTTTTTTTACACAGCAGAAAACATTTATTATTAAATAATGTAAATAAAGCGCTATCAAACAAAAATGTAAAAATTTATACTTTAAATGTGAAACAGGGGATTTTTTTAACTCATTGTTATTTAATTGGATTTCAATGTAAAAACTTTACTGTGATCGCTTCTTTCGTGTATTCTAAAGATGGATGACTTGCATATGAAAATTCACAGATTTAAGAAATTATTAAAGATTATGTGTATATACGTATATTTCAAATCTTACGACATTAATTTCCCACACTAAATCAAGATGTCCGTTCTTCCAATTTATCTTTTAATCATTCATACGCTCTTTGTTTGTCCCTTTTCGGTACATTTCAAAAAAAAGAATATTCCAAGATTCTAATTAAAGGTTATTTATTGTAAAAAAATATATATATACATTTGTATTATTAATCTAAACTATTAATATATTTATAATATTTTGGTATAAAAGATTAGCGCCATATTTTGTAGATGGACCAATAGGGGAGATGTATTTTACAAAATATCTCTCCTGCATTTATGAAAATTGCATGAAAAAAACCTGGTTTCAGTATAAAATAATTGATATAGAAAAGAACGCGAGAAAACAAGCGACAATATAACCAATTACGAACAAACTCCTATTTATTATATATACATATATATCTCTCCATTTTTTTTCAGATTATCGAATTATGCGGTCATAAAATAAGTGTTGGTTTATGATATTTATTCTTGGCATCATTTTGCAGTAAATTCGTCAACTGGTTTCATAATAATGATGATATTAATAGTCTATAGCCCTTTATTTTCATTTTTTTTTGTTTTTAATTATTGCATACATAGAATTTACTTTAAACTTCAAAAAAGCAAAAAAGAGAACAATATATATAACGATAATGCATTCACTGCAATAAATATATTATATTATATTAATTAGTACTTAAAAAAATTCATGTAAATATGTAAATAATATCCCAATTTAGAATATTGAAGAGGGGGCGCGTTACAATTATCACTGTTTTCAAAATGGTGCTACCCTATACAGAATATATAATAAAAAAAAAAATCATTACAGGATAAATGTCCAGTATTTGTCCGGTAATCGTCATATAATCATCATCTAGTAATCACATCATATAATTCATACAACAATACTGACTAAAACAGCAATAATAAGCCTTTGTGTTAAACAAAATCATATGATGAATATTTTTTACGCGAAAGATATCGTGTTTGTGTAACTTAGAGTGACGTCATATGAGATGTTCCGAAAATTATGGCGCAGTTAATTTATCTGAAAATTTTCAAAGTCAAATTATCGTAACTTTAATCATATTTAACGAACAAAAATTATTGATGTAATTTTCAAAAAAAATTCTTTAGTACAAATTACGATAAAAATGATATTATAGAAAGCAACTAAAAGACAATACAATAGATTTTGGTACGTGTTATTCTAAAATAATTTTACTTATATAAGAAAGTAATTAACTTTCTGATCAAATTTCAACTTTTCATTTTTTTTTTGTATGCATTCTACGAATTCTCATTGTTTTCGTACATATATGTGGCTTAATTAAATAACAATTTAACCAAACTTGTCGTAAAATAAAAGAATCCTTTATTATTTAAGGTAGCAATTCCTATATAAAAACTTATCATAAATTGAAAATAATAAAAAAAAATTCTTAACCTTGCGATGAAATTTAAGTTCATACTTCATATGTTACATAATTATTTTTAAAATAAAAGCTTAATGTTTTAAATTTAAGTTCGATCATATATTCATTCATATAAGAGTAATAAAAAAAAATAAGAATTTAAGAGCTAAATTTTAAATTATGGAAAAAAAAATACGAAACCACTAATATTGAAACGAAATTTAATACGAAAATCAAAATAAGTAAAATAAGTTTTTAAGGTATATATCGTCAAAAAAGAATAATCGATTAATATTTAACTAATTAAAAATTCCAATAATTGCAACGGTTTAAAACCCAACCTGGTTCATTATTTTCATAAAATTGAAAGTCAGAGTAAATTTCATGAGGTAGTTGGGGTTGTAAAATAGGTTGCATTAAAACTAAATTAGAAACTTCCAAATCCCTATTTAATAATTGATCAAAAAAATTTTCTTCCTCAATTGAAGAAGGTACGGGAGACTGACCGAATCCATCAAAAACGGTCATCGGATTCAATGGATCATTTGATTGAAATTCTTTATCCGATGATTCAGGATTGAAATTTTGTGTAATAGGATAAGTTGGAAAATTATTAACAGGAAAATTTACATTTTCATGTTCGATAATTGAGTTAGTTTGTTGAGGGTAAGGATAGGGTTCATATCTTTGAGGGTTCAATTGAGAAGAAATTGATGCCGACCTTTCCAATCTTTGAGTATTTGCGGCAATTAAACGACCTTTACGAGATATTAAAGCATCTTGCGAACGTTTCTTGTGGATTAATTGAATTTCTTTTGCGAATTTCTTATACGCAGTTTTGATATCAGATTTCTCGTTTTTCCATGAAATGGCCGCCCATTTCGATACATCAGTCATTTTACTTTGGAAATCTTTTCCAATGAGAACTTTGGCGAATACGGTACGATAAATGATAAATGCATTGCTTGTCTTGCTTCCACCTGATTTCTTTGGCATAAATTCTTCAATATCGAGAAGAATTGGTGGAGGTACTTTAACATAAGGTTCGGGTGGGAAAGTTTGTTTTGGTGAAAACACTTGCTTATTTCTTTGCGTGGATGAAATCGTCGCAGTTTCATCAATAATCGTCATTTGTTGAGAATCTTTTTCAGAGACATAACCGATTTTATCATTGTTCGAAATGGTAAACTTTGTCATTTTATTACGATAAGTAACTTTATTATTTTTTTTATTTAAGGAATCGCACAAAGATTTTTGGAGACTCGTCAAAATCCTACTTATTTATATATTCGGGGAATTATGATCAATCTGAACTAAGTTTTTTTTGTTAAATGTTTTTAGGATTATATTAGATATATATAAAAAAAAAAAAAAAAAAAAAACTTATTATATAATCTATTTTTAACTATTGTATAAAAAAAATATTACGGGAGGTAAGTCCGAACGCCGGGTGTGATATGTACTCAATTATCACTCATGACATCGGCAAAAATCGATTCTCTATAAAAGTAATTTTTCTACTAATTTGGCGCAATGTATCCAAATAAGTTTATTTGATTTCTGGAAAAGCTCCGAAATATTAAAATATGCATCCCTTATATCAAAAATTGTGTTACATTAATAAAAGATTTCATATACTTGAATAAGTGGACAAATTTTGCTAAAATTAGAATACGTATTATTAAAATTGATTAGCACCCCGGGAACAATAATAACTAAACCTGGCAAAATAATCAAAATTTTTACTCAAATAAAGTTAACGCAAAGAAATACATTTGGAATAGTCAAGTTATTAACAATTGAAATGGCGCTTGACAAATATTTCATCATATCACTTCATATGTTTGTATTTTAATTTACTGTTTCAAGATTTTAATTTAAAAATTTTTTGTGGTAATTATTTTCTTATCTTATCAAAGCAAGCCTGTTTCTAAACTCTGTATAATTGATAGTCCAATGTCACTTTGATTACGAATGTTGTTATGTTTTTTTTTTGTAATCAGGGATAAACATAATAAATGTATTTTATAATTTAACGTTTAATACAACTAAAAATTAGGTTAAATTTGGATATATAGGTTATAAGCTAATCTTATCTTATATAAATAACCATATTTGGAAATGACTCTAATCAAAATTTTTATACATTAAAATTATATGATAACCCCAGTTTAAAGTGAGAAAAATTGGTTGCTGCGCCACATATATACTACCATTGTTTGTTTTATAGTATATATGTATAGTATGTATGGTGTGTAACATTTATTTTCCTCAATACTATCGCGTTCATGTTTTATTTGGTTACTGATTCGATTTATTGAATTTTTTCTTTTCTTTTTTCGTTAAAAATATTGAAACAATTGTAAAATTTAAGTATTGTTCTCTGTAACGAATAATAATAGTACGCGAAAGAATACATATCGGAATTTGGTTGTTTAACGCGTTACTATAATAAAACGGCATCACTTTATTTACTCTTTTTTTTTTCTATTATTATTAAAAACGATTAAAAATTTCTTATTAAATGTTTCATTTACATGAAAGTTTACATTCCCATTTTAATAATTCTATTGAAAGTATTTATAATAATTCATTTAAAATTTCTATAAGAAAGGTTACATTTTTGTTTATAACAATTTTAAATATAGAAATAATAATGTTAATATCATATTAATAAATATAGTTCGAAAACGTTCTTTTTGAATTGACTTTTAAATGACTCATTATCCTCATTATACGATGTGATGTATTCGAATGATGAATGTTCTATAGAAATAACGTTGAACGTGATTATTTTGATGATTATTTTGCATGAATTACATTCAATAAATTATATTAAACGCAGTAACAATTTCTTTTCCTGTGTTGTTTGATAAATAAATCATATATAAAAGATGAAAGGCGAAAAGTAATTATTCCATTTGGTCATTTAAAACGAAGGCGCATCCATTTATCTATTTTTATTTATTTTACTATTTTCTTAAAAAAAATTTCAAAGTAAAAAATATATATACATATATAACAAATATAGAAAAATGAATTAAAATTTTCCTTCGTTTCTTTTTTACGTTTGATAATCCTAGAATTGGTAACACCTAAGTTACACATGTGATATGTGCGGAACTTTTTATAAATTTCTGCGGTCAACAATAGCGAACAGTGCATTTAATAATATTTATTTATGGAATACAATTAGTCAATTAAACCATATTAGAAAGAACAATTCGGAGATTAACCGACTTATAAATTCAGTGATGTAAATTGGATATGAGCAGTAGGCGCAACGTACATTAAATTATAATTATTTCACTTTTACATATAGTGCGTATATGATTGTACAAGATTTTTACAGATTTTTACATTCTGCGCACATAGAAATATTTTGAATTTATATTATTGAGTTATAATTAGAACTTCAAATGTTTATTTTAATCGCGAATGTTCTAATAAGGTAAAGCCATCCCGAATAAGAATTCAAATAATTCAAAAAGTCGAATAAGTTTGGCTATTAATTATACTTTATTCGAATCTATCCGAATTAATTAAGTTTGAACCAGTGAAATAGTAAATAAATAAATAAATATATATATATTTTTTATAAAAGTTTGAAACAAAATCATCGTTTTGTCTTATATTGTGAAAACGCGAAACTTTATTTCAAGCAAATATGAACTGAATAGATTTTTTATTATACTGTATGATAATCAAAATATAGCATATTTTAATGATAACCATAAGTTATTATATAGATAGAACCCCTTTATACCGAAACTGATCGTAATAATGGTTAATTAAGATAAAATCATAAAAATAATATTGTGAAATACATGGGTATATTTAGAAATAGAATAAAACGGAAAATTATATTATTGACGTGATTTTATTATTTAGAGTTAAGTTTACTATAATAATAATGATGTATCAACATCATTGATATTGCATTATAATGAAAAGTCATTATTATTCTTTGTAAATATAAGTGATCATTAATGCATGTAACCTTACTTATTAAAAAAAAACATAAACAATAAACCATTTATTTTACTTATTTGGTTACATAACATTCGAGAATAATTTCGAAAATCACATTCGAAAAACGGATTCTAAGATCTGATATTAATATCAAAACTCGTGATAAAACTGGAAATTTCTTTCTTGTTTACCATTTATATGTTAAAAAATCTTCCTGTTTTCTTTAAAAAATATCATACATATAATAGATAAAGTTTTTATATCACTACAAACCGTAAATCTACTACGCGAACCTATTTAGAAAAATTAATTGGTTATTACGGATTATAAATTCCGCGTAACCTTTTCCTTGTTTAATTGTTTAATTTATTATTAATGCATTGATCAAGTTAACCCTTAAATACTTCAATACTCCGGATCAAACCTATTTTTAAAAAACCAGCACGAAAAATTGTATAGGTTCGTTTTTTTACTTTTGAACAACTTTTTCTGAAATTACTTGATAAATTAGGAAAATTTTTATTCCCGATCTTTTTTTTTCATGCCGTATTATTAATACCGTATTATTATTAATATTTGATCCGTCAGTCATTCGTGAAAGAAAAAAAAAGTCGGTTAGTTAATCAACTTTTGTTAACTATAGTTATTTGCGGCTTTGTGTAACTCATATATTTGTTTGTAGGACAGACAATACGATAATTAATATATATAATGGTTTTTTTTTTTTTTTGTCTCGTACTTTTTATATTATTAGTAATTGGGAAAAAAAATTCCTAGACAAGTCTCTATATGGGAAAAAAGGATCCTTTTTCGTTTGAAAAATCCTTTGATTTTATCACATTTATATATCATTATTTTATGGATCAATTTATAATTTAATTTATATAATCTATATTGTATGTTTTTTTTAACATAAAAGTCGATTGAAAGAGTTATATATATAAGAACAATTATTTTTTTTTCAGATCAAAAAGTTTCAAAGGAAAAAAAATAAATTACAATGAATTTAACGAATGATACTAATTTAACAGAATTACCTGCTCCAAAAATTTTTATTCCTTATCCACAAACTTTAGACCCTCAAGAATTTCTTCCAAGATCAAATAGTCGTAAACCTTGTAATGGTTTCATGATTTATCGTAAAGTGTATCAAAAACAATTAAATGCGAATTCATACAGATTTAAAATGACTGTAATCTCTCGTTGGGCATCAGCTTTATGGTCAAAAGAAAATGAAAAACTTAAAGATGCTTATCGACAATTTGCATCAAAAATTGCAAAACTTCATTCCGAAATTGAATTAGAAGCTTTGAATAATCGTATCAATACAATTAGATTATTAGCCGCTCCTTATGTCCTTACTCGGCAATTTATTTCTCCTCCATCAACTCCTTTAACATCCGATTCAATTTCTTCCATTTTGCCTCAAAATTATTATTATATGAATCAATCTTTACCTTATATGAATTTATATTTAGACAATCAACAACAATTTTGTACTTTTCCGAATAATTTTTGTGATGATCAACAATATGTGAATCCTTTTGAAAATCATTTCAATAATAATAATGAAAATATTATTTATAATGATCAAACGTTCCAGACTTTACCTTCTTCAATAGAGCAACCTCTCGAAGATAACAACTCCTCATTTTTTTTATGATTCCTTTTTAAATTATAAAAAATTAAGCAATCTCTATTAGGATTTTATTCAACTTATAAATTCCCTTTTTTATAATATAAGTTAATTTTGTATGAATAATATGAATAATATAAATCTACAGAAATTTCTATAATGTTACAAATTTACCGATTTTGGTTTGGTAGGAATTATCCCAATATTGGGAATTACCGAAAATCATAAGGAATGGCAAAGGAATTGAATCACAAGCCTTTCAAATTTCTGTGTAAGCCGAATTAATAACCTTTAAATTTAATTGGTTGGATTTGGCAACTGCGAGGATATTTTACCCGGGTAATCGGTTATTGCGTTTATTTTTTTTTTTTTTTGTATGTACATACTGTATTAATTCAATAAAATAAAAAAAAAATTTTTTTTTAAAGAACAATTATATTTTCTCGGTTGAAACATTATAATAACTTTTTAAGTAATCATGTGTCATCGTTCATCCTTAACTTACTAATAATACAACATGTGTACATTGTGTACACAATTAAATAACACAAAATGTAACACATAAAAAGGGGCTTCTGCCGAATATCGGATTTCATACTGAATTTATACAATTTTTTTTTTTTGAAATTCTGGTGAAAAAAAAAAAAAAAAAAATTTTTTGATAATTTCTTAAATGTATTACTTGATTTGTCTTTTTTTCGTTTATTTCTTTAAAAAGTTTAATCGTTAATTATTAACATGCATTTCTCTTCAGTGTTAACCAAAAATAATCAATATAATATATACTCTCTTTTCAAACATTTAGTAAATTTCGTCCTACACCTTCCTGCATTATTACGTACCCAAGGTTACATACCTAAGGGGACGTTACATATGTTTGATATTCCGTGTAACAAAAAATACAAAGACCAAGAATGGTAAGATGGTGGCTTTTCCAATTTTTTAAAAAAAAAAAAATTTAAGACGAAACGTTTAATATGAATCCAATTAAAAATTTTTTTGCCAAAACTTTCTCGTGATTATATTAAGAAAAAAAAAAAAAGTATTTGACAATGATACTCTTTTGTCTAATATTTACGCCAATTAAGTTTACAATACATACATTTAATACTATATCAAGTGAAAATTTGTCTATTATGATTTAACCCTCGGTTGCATGTCAGCCACGAAGACATGAAAAAAAGTTTTATGTCCGTGCGGAAATAATTTTATTTTTAATTATCATATTTACTTATTTTTCAGGTTTTTACTTTGTTTAAATAATTAGAGTCATATGATCTAATTGAACTATTAATAATCTTTTTTGTATGTAAAAGTCTTTTTTACAAAGAAAACTAGAATGTTAATTTGCCGCACACCTTGTGACAATCAACCAAAATCCTTATTTAAATCATATAAATCACGTGAAGGAACATAACCAAAAAAAATTGAGCTCGATCATTGTGTATTTTGAAAATAACAAAATAATACATTAATGAATGATGAAAGATTGAAAAATATATAAAAATAAATAAATATTTCATCATTTATATGTTTCATAATATTAAAACAAAGAACCACAAATCCTATTACGAAACGTAACTTTTCATTAGGACATAATTTAACTACGCCTAGTTTAGGAAATTATGGATTGAGTCATTAGTTCTCATTCCTGAAAACCCGAAAAAAAAAAAAAAATTTAAGAGAAAATGCGGGGAAAAAAAAAAATTATAATATAAAATAAACTTGAATGTTCACTCAAGAAATTCTTTCTACAATGATATTTTCTTCATTCTTATTATTATTATTTATTTTATTTTATTTTATTTTATTTTTTATATATTATAAATATAATTATTATTAATATTTATAAAAATAAAAAATAAAAAATTCAACTTTATAATAACCTTGAAGAAATATTTGATATATTTCGAGGGAAATAAAGTTTGAAAGTTTGCACCTTAAAAAAAGGGAGCATTTACCCTTCATAAAACTTTTTCTTCTTCAACTTCAAAAATGTTTAAAAAAATCTTATTTTTTAAACAAACTGCATATTTTAAATTATCTGATCTAGATTTTGAAGAAGAATTTGTTCTTGTGTGGTGTGTAAATGAACAAATGGCTGTTTTAATACATGAAAAAAAGCCAAACTTGAGAAAAAGAATTTTTAAAAAAATTTCGAAAAAGAAAAGATGTTTAATTAAGGTGAGTTTTAAAATTTTTAATGAATTTATCCGAATTATATAATTTTTTTTATTTTTTTTGGTCATTAATAATATTTTAAAAAAATATGTATATTTAGAAACTCCGAAATATCTTCATTAAAAAGGAGAAGAATAAAGAGGAAATCCATACTGATGATATGGATTTCTGTTGTCGAGGATGATTAAAAAAAAAAAAAAAAACTTTGAAATGTTTTTTTTTTTAATTTGAACACGAAAAAAAAACAAAAAAAAAATATCGGCGAATCGAATATTCAAAATATTGGCAAATTCGAANAAAAAAAAAAAATCATCGACTTTATTTCGAGAATCTGCATTTTATTTTTTTTTTTTAAAAAAAAAAATCAAAGTTTCGTAAAAACAATTCGAGAATCTTGCATTTTATTTACCATTTACCATTTTCTTCATAATTTAAGTTACATTATCATTATCATTTTCTTTTTTTCGCACATTTCATATTTCTATGCATTACAACAATGTAATATTTCATCCACATTTTTTTTTTTCTAAGATTTGTAAATTTTTAAGAAAATCACTTTTATTTCATCGACATAACCATTCTTATTTTTTTTTCTTTGTAAATAATCCTAGACCCTAATGTTTCTAATTTCTTTTTTTATCTTTTATTTTTTTTTTATATTTAGAATGTATAATAATAAATAGACGGTTGTAACTTGTAAATTATAAATTATTTAGAATAATAAAAAAATGTCACACGTGACACAGACAGCATAATTTATATAATTAATAATTTTTAATTACGGATGGCGTGAGATTTCTACTAACTTGTCAAAAAGCAAAGATCACAATTAATAATAATTCAGAAAAAAAAAGAATATATTACTTATTTTAACTCTTTTTTTTGTGAAATGAATAAAAAAAAAAAGAAATGGTCAAGATGAACATTCTTTTACAAATCATGATTAGGATAAACATTGAATTTGAAATGATCACGAGGGAACAACACAATATTTTTAAAATTCGTTCAACATTTAATTAACATTTATCAGCTTCATATGGCATTATTTTTTTATTGTCTTGGCACGATTTTCCCTAGATATTAAATATTGTGAATAAAATTGATCCGTTAAAAAATTATGTCCACCCCAACGTTTAATGACTTCAATCGAAACCCTGTTGATGAGAACAATTGAAAATCACGGGGATTATCAATGTTTGATAAATTTATCAAATTTACCCGAATGTAGTAATTAACTTTGATCATGCAACTTTACGTCATTAATTTAAACTAATTAAAATCTGAAAATTAACATGTGATTACTAATTTTTTTTAAAAATCTTCTAAATTTTTTAATATAAAAAAACAAAAAAGTATTCCTTTTTTAAACAAAGTTACAAATATATGTGTATATTTTTTTTAAAAAAATTTTATTAATCATTTCTTTCCTTTGTAATAAAAGATTATAATAAATAATATTTGACTCGACAGATCTTGCCGAATTAATTCTAAGGGAGCGCGATAATTCTAAAGAAGCGCGTGTGAATTTCTGTTATTAAGTTTGTGAATTTTGCGAAACCCCGATTATCAAATTATTGAAATTTTAGTAAAGAAGACAAAAATGGTAATGTAATCAGCATATGTTTTTGTTGGACAAAATAATTTCCGATAGACTCGGTCAAATATTTACTGGAAGATATTGTCCGTATTTAGAACAATTTAATATATTGATTTTCTAGATTCATCTTCGTGTCCTTCCTCTCCACATGTATTTAAGAAAAGCATGATCTTATCAATTAAATTTGACCATACAATTCATGGTTTCACCTAATAATTATGTGTAGATATTATTTAAGAAAATCAGTTTCATAGTTAGTTGAAGATCGAGGTACTAAGATTAGCAGACAATTGATATTCACTAATCATCAAATTACAAAGATCTCATCAATTTTGTAATAGTATTATACTAACAACATATTTAATCATTAATAATTACATTTATTATATTTAATTCTTTTACTAGATCATATCCATAACTTTAAAAATATTTTGAACTTGTAAACTCATAATCTCGAATGATTTTAAATCTCATATATCATTTTCCTTCTATAGACATCACGTAAAAAAAACTTGTGTTATTAATTTAATTATACAGGGGAAATTTAGGGTGGCAAAAAATAATTCCAAATTCCAAAATAATTTACTGTTAATGGACAAATCAAATTTAGTAATTTAAAATTATCGGGGGGTTTTTTTTATCAAAGTATTTTTAAAATGAGTATAATTAGTTTCAATATTTTTACATGTATATTTTAAAAATAGAATAAATTCGATTTTAACAGGGGGCCACATAAGCCAAGAAATTCTTGATCTTGAGAACAATAATTTCAATTTGAATTTTATAAAATTTATAAGCATATATAATAAATGTCTTAAAGCCTATCGGTAAATCAGAGTTATCTTGATCTTAGTTCGGATCATTATTTATAATTTAATAAAGTTTATCAGTATATAATAGAATACTCGTCATGTGTGAAGAAAATCACATTAACTGCATTACAATATAAAAGTTAGACCGAAATTAATTGCAATTTTGATCGAATCCGAAAAGATCTCGGTTATCCAAATATGAACATTGGTACTAATTATAATGGATGGACTAATTTTTTAGTTCATTACAAATAAAGCTAATTCTTTATTTTAAGTAAATATCTCGTGACGATTTTTAAAAAAAAAAAGTATAAATAAATATCTTTGTTCTCCTTTTTTTTTTTTTTTACTTCATTGCACACGAACATACGTTAAAAAAAAAGCAAATAACTTACGAAAATATAATATATATATATATATATATCTTTTTTTTTTTTTTCCTCAAAAAAAAAAAAAAAAGTTTTGAATATTTTTTTTTTTTTGCTTTTTCTTATTTCCACCTCAACTGGGCGTTGTGCAATATTACAATTATTATCTTCTTTTTTATTAATTTGTAGACAGAAATCGTATATTTATTTGTACATATATATATTAGCAATAATCATAATAATATCATGACTGGTGATAATAATTCTACAGGAGGCGGGGTTACGCATGAATGGATTTTTATCGACGAGTCAGAAATCGCTACATCGCCAGCACAAACTCTTCGCCCTCCCATTCCTAATCCTAATTTGCCAGTTGACGTACCATTTCCTCCTAATATAAATCCAGCGGATCTTATTAGGAGAAACAGAAACGGGGATCTTCTTTCTAGAGCTACAAATAAATTTTTGATATATCGAAATGAATACGCCAAAGAATTACAAAACCAAGGTTTTAGACTTTCTATGAGAGAAGTATCAAGAATGGCCGCTAAATCTTGGAAAAGAGAACCACAACATGTTAAACGTAAATATGAAGATATCGCAAGAGAGGTGGAAAGAATACATGTGCAGTTATCTATGTCATCTTCATCAGGATGGGAAAGACGAAGACCTTGTTTTAATCGTACACCGAGTGATCAAGGATTTCTTCCAATTCAAAGTCAATTAGATGAAAATTGTGTTGTCTTACCAGTACCTTCCAACCATCCAATATCACAATATTCTCCATATATGCCTTTTGCACAAACGATTCCATATACATCAGCTATTAGAACAGTTCCATCCCATAGATATTCACCGATGGCCTCCCCTATTGATTCAAGAAATCTTTATTTTGTAAATAATTGTGGAGCTCCTCAATTTGATTATTTTCAATATGAAATTTATGACGATCAACTTCCAGAATCACTTCAGCTTCCTATTGAGGCTAATCCCACTTTAACATCTAATTTTGATGTTCCATTTGGATTTACATCCGATGCGGACTCATTAAATGATTCGTTAGGAAATTCACCTGAATCATTTGATTTTTCATAAATTATATATATACATATATATATATATATTTTTTTATGTTATTAAAATCATAATATACCTACCTTCTTGTCTTTTGTGGTTCCTTAATTTAATGTAATTTTCTTTTTACATATGTGACGGGTTCACGAAAGAACTACTTTTATACTAAACTCTTTTTGTGAACAAATTGAGTTATGTGTTAAATATTTTACTTATTTTATTTTTTTTTTTATAGTTTCAATCTTAATTTTTAATATGTGAAACCACATATAGACAATTAGATATTTGTTGACGCTGGTATATCGTCGAATTACGTAAATACTAATCCTATTTTTTTTTTTTTTTAATTTTCAATAATCCTCCTTTATTTTCCACTCTTTTTTTTTAAAGTTTTTAATATTCTAATATAACAAAAAAAAAAAATACAATGTAATAATAATAATAATAATAATCGGGTTATTTATATAACCAGTTAATTTTTAATAATTCTTCCTTTCTTACGAATAAACTGTTTGGCGTTTTTTTTAGTTCGTCGTCAGTACCCTAATCTTTTAATCCGTAACATCA
This sequence comes from Glomus cerebriforme, assembly GCA_003550305.1. Lineage (NCBI taxonomy): Eukaryota > Fungi > Glomeromycota > Glomeromycetes > Glomerales > Glomeraceae > Glomus > Glomus cerebriforme. The sequence goes on along the minus strand of QKYT01000439.1, from coordinate 2,545 downwards.
TGTGATCGAATCATTAATGTAGAAAAAAAAAACAATAAGAATTTAAGATTCTAAATAATAAAAAGGAAAATAAATATACATAAACATTTTATTCATATATGAAGTGAATCAAGGATTTTCGATCTGCAGTTTTACGATACGCATTTTATTTCCTAATATGGTAATATTAAAGATTTATAATGAAATTTATTAATAATTTTTAAAACAATTGGTTGAAATAAAATACAATAATATGTTAAACATGCGAATGATTAAAACTGGAATTCTAAATAAAAAAATTTTAAAACGGAATATACAAGTTTTAAAAGAGTAAGTTAAATGTAAGGAATTTCGGATGTTTCGGATGTTATGCACCATTTTTCTGGTCATTATCTTTCAAATAAAGATGGGATGACTTTTTTTAATAAGGAGTTAAAAAAAGAAAAAAAAAGGGGGTGAAAAAAAAGGGGAAAGAAATTCAGAATGTGTCATCTTAATTTAATAATTTATAAATTTTCATTATCAATATTACCGTATACGTATAAGTATTTGAGAATTTTCACCTGATAATTCTCACTCGTTCAAAAAAAAATCTCACTATTTTTTTTCTAGTGAATATTCATTTGTTGTTATTCTACTTCAAAAACAATTAATTAATAATTCAATTATGATTGATATTTTTTTTATTCATAAAATTGTATTTCGGAGAGAGAAATCGGTCAGTTGTTTACAGATTAGGAAAATTTTTAAATCATGAGGTAAAAAAAAAATTCTTTTTGATTCCATTTCACAATGTTACACGAACCATGGATTCCGAAAATCCCTCCGGTAATTTCTTTTTTTAACCTACCAAATTAGGATTGGCACTAGCAGATTTAATTATCTTCTAATATATTAAAATTAAAATACGGAAATTTTCATTTATTAAATAATAATAACGAAAATGATTTGCGGTAATGTATTAAAATTTTTGAACCAGTTAATTATTTGGAAGTAATTAAGATGTACGAATTTCTTTACGTTAACCAAGTTACTCTAAAGTCCGATCCTTTTTTTTTATTTTCCGAAGATTATAATATCACGTGAATTATATTAACTAATCCTACCGCAGTAATATTAATTCAACTGATTAAGGACAGAGTGGATTAGTACGAATTTTAAACAGATTAACAGATTGATATATTTTTCCAATTTCCTGATACGGATATTTAACTCCTATTACTTTATTAGTCCTAATGGCAAAACTATAATTAATAGAATACAAACCGATATTTTTACCCCCAATCCGATAATATGTAATTTAATCAAAAGATTTAAACATTCAACAAGCGTTTATCTCTATTAATTTAAGTTAAAACGCGTTGTTACTTGTATGTAATTGGAAATCGTTAACCAAATAAAAATAAAGTTCAGTCTTATTTACATTGGCTGAAACTTTACCGGATCTGGAATTTTTACGCGACAAATGAGACTACTTATTTTTGTCTTTGTGTCATATAATATATATATATGTATATATAAATTACAATTTACATTTACAATACAATATATAATACATTTAATATATTATAGATATACAGATAAAAATAAATTGGCATATATAAATTATTTATTATTTGTATAAATAATATAATTTTTTTTAATGTATTGTTTGCTTTAAATAAAAAATATACGTGAGAACGCGATTGCAAATTTGCGAAACACGGAATTCGGAAAGTATAATCAAACGAAGTACATAATTGTTAGACAGCAAAATTAATTAAAGATAAATAGTAAGTGGCGTTTATAAATTACATATGGTCAAGTATAATTTTTAATGATTATACTGTTTTTCTTTAAATAAAGAGAATATGAAAAGAGCACGTGTAAACGCGATTACAAATTCGGAATTCATCGGAGTATGCATAATGAAAAGAATTATCCAAAAAAGGTCCTGAAATTTGTTAATCGATCAAAGATTTAATCGACAAAATTCTTTTGTTGTCCTATTTTTTTGTCATCAATGATAAAAAAAAAGATGTAGAATTTCGATCTTGATTTCTGTTTAATTATTACAAAAGGGTCCATTATAAGTTGCACATTTATATTAATAAAGACATGAACAAATTAAAAAAAAAAAATAGAAAATACGCGGCACAAGAATAATTAATCCCGTGAAAGGAAATATCATTACTATGTTTGATCATTGGTTTATTCAAGAAAAGAAAAGATAGAAACAATCCAACGTAAGACTTTCATTGATTAAATGAATGGGAGAAAAATTTTGGAAAAAAAATTATATAATTATTTAGATATCCGGATTCATTTTTCCTTTTTTTTTTTTTTTATTGCTTCTTTAAGTTAAGTCAAAGTTGATTGACGTCAAAAGGTGACACATTCTAATAATAAAAAAGGTGGGCTCATTTACAAGAGAATACCTTTTACAGCAGGATAAAATCCAGTTTCGCGATTTTATTGATTTTATTAGAAGACAAAGTCTTCCATTGTAAAATCAGTTCAAACATTGTAAAACCATAAAGAATTTTTTTTTTCTGATGGATGGATAACAAAGGAAGTAGTTAATAAC
>QKYT01000438.1:46814-57573 GCA_003550305.1 Glomus cerebriforme | reverse complement strand
CAATATGATAATATTATAAGCGCGGAATATTTGGGTAATTAAATTTTATTCTGTTTGAAATATATATATAAAAAAAAACTAATAAATTTTATTTTATTTGATAGAAACTCAACAAATTGATATTTCNCAATTGAAAATTAACGATGGTAAATTTTTTTTACTTAAATTAAACTTTGTTTATGCTGATATAATTATTTTTAATTATATAATTCTATTTTTTTTAGATTAAAATAATGAGTCTAAAATCAAGGAAAAAATTTAGAAAATAAAATTATTGATCTTTTTAATTTAATATTTTTATTAATTTTTTTTTCGAAATTATAGTTTAAAATCTGTTTTTTGTATTATTTTTCATATGAAACTGGGAAGTATGAAATAAAAATAATTTTAACCATAAATGGACTAGTGAAGGTTGATAACCTAATAAACTAGAATCAATTTTACTCAAAACCAATAAAAAGGTCTAGCTTTCAAGTTCTGTTTCTTGTTAAAAGAATAAAGACATTTGGTTCATCCATTTACGGTACTTTCTAACCTGTTTTAATTTATTTACTTCTGCTTTTAAAATATGAAAATAAAATAGACTTTGACTGTAGGAATCATTCCAATCAAATTAAATAAAACAGGTCTTGGAAAAAAGAAAGAAGACCCATGAATTTCTCATGATAATTTTTAAAACCGGATATAAATCACAAAGTTTGAATTTTAAAAAAATGTAATTGTTCCCATAATACGCAGCAACTCTGGCCAAATAAATAATTTTGACCAGAATTACAAGAAACAGGTCAACTTTATCAGATATTAAGATTTGTAATTTGGGTCGGCACTATATATTTGACCAGAGTTATTGTTGAACCGTTTCCGTTATAAGAAAGATCAGTATTCCGTTTTTAAAGTATCTTTAAATTTGGCATAAAAATTTAGCTATCCTACGTTTGATTTTTAAAGCTTCATCAATGGCGAGCTTTAGAAATTCCCGATTGCATTAATATTATAATGTTTATGAAAAGGAAGGAGTCAATATTTTAAAAATTTACTTATAGTTCGCAAAATATTATGAATTCTTAAATGAGGCAAAATTTTTTTTTTTTATGATTTGATAGATTTGATAGTTTAAAGCTTCAATAATACTAAAACCAAGATACAAAAAATTATTATAATATTAAGGTGGAGACTTTTATTAAACATTATAATCAATTTAATTAGATAGCAACCATCATTATATATATTAAATTCAATAGGTAAAACTTAAAATATTGTGGAGGTGAAATTGGAAAAAAATATTATTTTTTCATTTATATGTTGTTCACATTCCACATTTCCACATAAATGTTAAATTTGGATAATATCATAAATTCACAATGAAATGTCTAAACCATTTAAAAAATCATTTTAAGGTAATTGGGAAGCTTTCATAAGAATCTAATATATATCTTTCAATTCGTTCTTCAGCTTCTAAATATTTATCAGTCAAAGTCATCTCTATATAAACATTTGGCAACTAAGTAAATTCTCTTAATTCGGTAACTCTAAATACCATTTAAATGCTTTACTTTTCATTCTTTTTTATAATATTGTCAAGACAAAGTAATTTGTCAGTTTAATATTAAGCATCAATCACGCAGCTTTTCTGTTCCCATAAAATCCTTTTTCTTCCTCCTTTGGAATATATTATTTTCCATCATTGACTATGAAGCTCTTAAATACTATTCTAAAATTTCATTTTCATAATGATAACAATCTCCCACCGTAAATGATGCATATTTATGTCCTCTTTTTCCGACTTTAAATAAAATTCAAATGCTTTCCATATCCATAGTTATAACATACACCTAACTGACCTAGCATATACATTGCTTAATATTTCCTCATGATGATTTTGAATACTATTATAGCTCTAAACGTAACTATATCTTAAATCAAACTTTGGACAATCCTAATTCCGAAATTTAATCATATCCCAAACAAAACTAGTAAATTTTAAATGTTTAACGTCTCAAACTACCAAAGACTGGGTTAGTTTATGACATGATCAAGTTCAGGTATAAGGTTTTTCCAAGTTTGATTTGGGAAATGGTAGAGTTTAGGCTACAACAATACCATATGATTGCCTTAATTTCAATAATAATACAAAAAAAAAATGTAAAAAATAAAGAGTTATAGCTATTAAATATAAAATATATTAAATAGTACTTTACAAGTAACTTTATTAATTAGCATACTGATCAAATTATTCACCAAATTCTAAATAAAGACTCGCCTCTAATCATCTATTATAACATTGATTTATTAAAATAAAAACAATAAGTTTTATAATTATGATTTTTGGAATCAACGTCCAACGCGTAAAATTTTTCAATTTGTGCTGGGTCACGTGCAATATATTTGATTGAAACAATATCCTTAAAAAATTTTTTAAATATCATAATAATTTGACCATAGTGTCAATTATGTTTTCAAATTTGATTTATTGTCAAACCCCTTTTTGAGAGTATCCAGCATAATATACAACATAATTTCATTAATATAATCATTTTAAAAGAACATTAAAAAGTCTGTGGTTGTATTATAATCACGTTTTTTGAATAATTTTAAATATATGTTTTTATTAATTCTGTTTACTTGTAAAAACTTAACTAAGAATAAAAACTTAAGAATAAAAAAAAAAAATTATTTATTTTCTATCATACATGATGTTCTGCGTTATCCCTGTGTTTTTTACATATTTCCTTAAATTTTTTAATATTCGTTTTAGTAATTTTAATTTCTTTTAAAAAAAAATTATCAATATAATAATCCTTCAATAAGTCCTCTAAAATTTGAATCCTCTCCTCTAATGAGGATCCTTTAGATCTTTTACTAATCCTTTCAACTAATGGAATTCCGGCAGATGAACCATATTTTCTTGCGAAATTTCTTTGTAAATCATCATTCCAACAAAATAAAGGCATATGTATTAAACCCCTTTAAACAAAACATTAAAATCAATTAGTATATAATATTATTATACTATTATTATGTAAATAATTATTTTAAAATAAATAATATTAGTTAATTACCATGGTTGATGTTTTTTCATGCCAAAAAGAAAATAAAAGGTTCCTATAAAAATGAAATTTGTTAACGTATGACCTACTGTTTACTTTTGAACTTATTTTAGATAATGTTTTATTCTTACCTGCTATAGCAGAATAGAAACCTCCGAGATCAGCAATCATATTTAAGACTAATAAGATAATATTTATATTAATATGAATTAAATTATATTTTATAAAATAAAATAAAAAAAAAAAATAGAATTTATATAATAATACTTACAACTGTTTATTCCTGTAGAATCAATTATAATCATTGTTGGACGTTGAAGGGTGATAGTAGAAATAGTAGAAATTTCTTCATTAAATTTATTAAATCGAATGACCGCATAATATATAATCACTCCTGTGAATAAAATGGCAAAAAATCCACGAACATATCTGAACCAAATTGGTTCGGTTAATCGATAATTGATTATTGAGTCTAATAAGAACATTTTTGTATTTGATTTAGAAAATTTTCTGGATATTTATTTTATTTTTTTTTTTTTAAAAATGATATTTTTTGTATTATGAAGTATTATTGAAATTTGAAAAAAAAGAAAGTAAAAAAAGAGCGTTTAATTTATACTTTCATCAGCAAATTCTTGTGACACTATAATTATTATTACGTTATTACACTTGATTGAACGATAGAAAAATTATAAATATCGAAGTTCCATATTTACTTACAATAACATCGATGTCAACGACGTCTAACAATGAAATTTTAAATCCTTTGTATATGTGGCGGTGTAATCAGAAAAAATGATAAAACAAACACGAATTAGGTGTAGATTAAAAATACCAATAATAAATTTACTACTATTTTTGGGGGCATAACATATTTAAATTTGAATATTTTTAATCATACCATGCCATATAATGATTTATGAATGAAAAAAGAAAAATAATTTATAAATAGAAAACAGTGTTTCAAAATTATAATTATATCAAGTTGACCTATTAAGAACAATTACTTTTCATCTTTGATTTTGCTGATCAGGAAATTTTAAACATAAAAAGAAATTTTTATTATTAGGACGTCTTTTGTTCTCGTAAATGTATTTTATTTTATTCTGGTATGTGTTACAAAATTTATATTAAATTCCTAAATTAGATTAGTAGGAATATGTGTGTAACGTAAATCTTAATACAAATTTTGTCAAATGAAAAAATATTTTTTGCCAGCTCGCATTTTTAATTTTTTAAATATTTGATATCTTGAATTTTTCTAATAACTTTAAAATCCTTATTACTAGGACCCCGAAATATGCATACAGAGGTCAGATCCAACCAAAAAAATTTTACTATTAGCTGTACGCATTTTTTCAGGGTCGGAATTACGGTAATGTCAGTCAGTTATTAAAATAAGTAATAAATTTCTGGCTGACATTATCAGATTTACATGATTTTTTGCTGACATAATTGGATTTTGAAAATGTTTCATTTTTACGCGAAAATAAATAAATTTCTTGTATATCAACCTTCAAATATTCGATTTATTTAATTGATATGATTTTTAAATTATGATACGCGAGTCAAAAAGTAAAAAAAAAAATGAGTATTACTTTCGAGCAGAATTAAATGGAATGAAACTTTGCCCAAAATTCCATTTTAATGTCATTTGTGATATCATTTGCAATTTTCAAAAAAAAAAAAAATTCTTGTAAGTTAATGAAGTCAAAAATTTTAATTTTACATGATCTGAAAATTTATAAAAAAAAAAAAAATTTGTAAAAAAACTTGAAAAAAAATATTTCGTATTACATGTATACAACGTATACAGACGTGTCAATTAAATTTTATTCCGAACATGCGTAAACAATAGTACAAGAATTTTAAAGCAAGGGAAAGTAAGTTAGATAGACAACATTATTTAGCTGATTAAAATGAGGCACGAGATTGTTTAGATCTAGTTCTTTGATAAAAGATTTTAATTTAATGCGATGAAATTTTTAAACGTATTGATTAAAATGAAAAATAATAAAAGCTTAATTTCCTGATAATAATAACAATAATTTCTTATGGCTCTTTCAAAAAATGTTAAAATTAGTTCATTTTGCTTTGTAACTATGATAAAAAGATTGATTAGGTATAACATCATTGGTTAAAGATATTTACAACTGAATGTTTTCTTTATTATCACTTTATCCATTAAGAAGATCTCTTTTTATAATATACTGATTTTATAAAAGAATAAACATGTTTATAGTTTCTTTCACGTAAATTGTTACAAGTAAAAATAATTTTCTAATGTAGTATTACTAGTATATAATGTGAATATTTATCAACTTTATCTCGTAACTCGTAAGAAGTTTTCTACAAAAAATCAAAAAAAAAGTCATTCTTAAGCATTGTAAAAATAGTTATCATTTGAAAGTTTAAAACATACATCATATTATAATTGTATTTATTTACCAACTTTTTGCTTCAATTTAAAATTATACAAAAAGCTTTAATTCGTCCAGAATTAAAATTTTATCTAGAATCTTGGTTCTCCGAAACTATAGTCTTGAGCTAAAATAATTAAAAGAGTTACGAGCCATCAAACTTTTCTAACCGGACTGTTATAATTATAGGAAGGTATATACCAACTCCTCATCCAGAACATAATATATAGTGTACAAGCAAGTTGAAGAGAGAAAAAAGAGGGAAATTCCAGGAAAAAAAACAGCATTAAGGGAAAAAAATCTTAATGAAAATCCTTACAATGAAGGTCCTTAAAAGAGAAAGCCTCTAATTCAACGAAATTTCTCAAGGATAGAGTAAAGTAAAAATAATAAAGAGTAGAGAGTAGAGTAGAGGGAATAAATAAAGTTATGAAAAATATAATTAAAATTCGCGTCGAATGGTAAGTTACGTAAAAACGTTAATGTCTTAATTGGTTATTTGTTTCAGAAAATTAAAATATCATTAAAAAAATATATATCTATGCGTAAATCAGAATTCAAATAACATTTTTGTACATTGCTTGATAAATAAAGTTCATATGATTTTGTTAAAAAGCTCGATTTCCAAAATTTTATTTCATTTTATATTAGTTATTATATTAAATTTTTCGTAGTTCAACATAAGATAGAATTATATTCAATTCAATTTTCTTATTCAAGCTGCTACAACAGTTAAAAATCTATGATAATTATATAAAAATATTAATGTAATAAACCTGCAAGGATTTGATTTATTTGGATCTTTTTCGTCCTATTATACAACTTAATACTATTTTTCTTTTGTGTAATCTTATTCATCATTTACCATTCCATTTTTTTTTTGCAAGTATATTATTTGTTGCTCTTAATATTGGTGCTTACCTAACTATCTGATGTTCTTATATTCTTTTTAAGATACAGTATAACTCGATAATGGAAAGTAACAAAGCTCTCAAAAACTATACCGTTTCCTGCTCGCCTATTGTTGCTTGCGCCAGTAGCATTTTCCAACTCTTATCATCCAATATCAATACTGTATAATATCCTAAAGTTCTCCGAGTTCATCGTGACATTTCCAGATAAAATATGTTAAATAATTCCGTTTTACTTATACCTGGTATTATTTTTATTATAATAAATTTTACACATTTTGATTATAGGATATAGGTTATAATCAGAATAAATTTATTGGCTAAAAAAAAGAAGTAATGTTTCTTTTTTTTTTTGAAGAAAAAAAAACACGAGAATTCATTTTGTCACATTGGCTAAATATAAATGTTAAATTATAATTCGCAAAATTAATTTAGTTAAGGTTTTGTTTATTAATATACAGAAAGATATTCTGACAAAATTATTTTTTTTAATAATTCTTTTCGTTCGCAATAAAATTGTCTATTTTAACAGGAAAATAGTGAACAAAAAATAACTGGGATAAGATAGCTTCTAGTCTAGAAACTTCATCGATAAAAAATTTCCTATAGTTACTTAACGAATAAAATCCTAGGATATCAATAGGAAGAACTAAAATGAACAGAAGAAAAATTATTTTGAAGCCAGAGAAACAGAAATCGATGGTGTTATTGTTTTATTGCTTCTGTAATCTCAACTGACCCAATAGATTCCAAATAATGACCACTACTACCATAGATAACACCTACAGGTAGAGTAAATGTTATATCTTCTGCATTCCCTTTGCCTCCAAAACAGTATGTATTTTGTGATGTCTGAAACTCTAAATATTTTATAATTGTAACGCCTCCGTAGTGTATACCACACTTACCATGTCTACCCTTATTCTCGTCAATTGTTCATCAACAGTAAGATTAAGATCTTGTTTAGTACCTCCGTTACCACCGTACTTATTACCTTGGTAATCATGTGATGCTCCGTACAATGTAACTATATTATAGGTAAATTGGAGGCTATCCACAATATCATTAGCTCGAATTTCTATTTTTTTCACATTAATACTTTTTATATTGTTATTACCACCATATGCTGTAATAATATCATTAAAATCATTATAATCGATTCCTCTATTTCCTCCGTACTTTGGTGATATATTTTTTATAATTATTGACATAAACGACAATAATGACGTTGTTGGTTGTATTGTTCCTTCAATCTCAATTGACCCGATATTATCCAAATGACGACTACCACTACCATATATAACACCCACAGGAAAAGTGAATGCAATTTTCCCCGTGTCTCCTGAGTCATTACCAAAACGGTATGTATTTTTGGATGTCCGGAACTCCAAATATCCTATTTTTGTACAATTAGAATATTTGCCATATCTACCGCTTATTCTCGTCAGTTGTTCACCATCAGCAAAAATAATATCTCGTTTAACACCTCCACTACCACCGTACTTATTACCTTGGTAATTATTTGATGTTCCGTCCAATGTAACTATATTATAGGTAAGTTGAAGACTATCCACAATAGATCCAGCTTGAATTTCTATACTTTTAATATTGATACTCTTTATGTTTGTAGCACCACCATATGCTGCAATTATATCGTTATAATCATTATAATCATTCCCATTATTATCACCGCCATACTTTGGTGATACACTTTTTACAATTATTGTCATTAGCTGGAAAAAAAAGTAGCGAAGATTGGCAATGCAAAAAAAAAAAAAAAAAAAAAATGGCCATACTTTATTCTGTTGTATTGTCGCACGAATAAGCCCAATTTCCCAATTTGATGACATGACCTATGATTTTTTTTGCATTATGTTTCGCTGATTTATAAAAAATCATGAGGGTATGACACATATATGACAAATGTGATAAATAAAACGTGGTGGATACCTACGAAAAAAAAATGAACAAGTTAAGGAGAGATCTTTATCAGAAAAAGTTATAATATAATATGATTTTGTTAAAAAGCTATAAAGCTACAATTCCAAAGATTAATTCTCGATTGGCTAAAATTGTTAGTTCATCATAATAAGCAAAAGCACATTCTGCATGAGAACAACTATTTCATATTACATTGGTTATTATATTAATTTACTCCTAATTCAACATAAGAAAGAGAGGGCCAAATTCAATTCAATTATCTTATTTCTTCAAATTAAAGCTGTATAAAATATTTTATAATTAAAATGAAAATCCATAATTTTCTAAAAATTCAAATCGAGAATAGTTTGATCAGTTTCTGAAAATTGACTCTGAAGTTCTGAAACTACTAATTTTTATCTTAAAAAAAAAAAATAAATTACTTGAAATTTTTTTTCCAATAATGATCATTTAAAATACTTAAAAATCAAAAGCCTGGGTATTGCAAACTTTTACTTTTTGAAAATATCTAATCTCTTTATGCGCTGTTTAAAAAGACCACTTTTAAAAGAACCGACGAATATAAAATTATAATTCTCATAAAATTGGGCTAACTTTGTCATATATTTCAGTAATTTCACAAAGATACCCATGAATATCATATAATTTTTATTTTATTTTTTTTTTTGTAGTATAATCTCATTCATAATTTATTATTTAATTTTATATTTTTTACAGGATATATTATTTGTTACACTTAATATTATTCTGTTCTTCTAAGATTTATGACTCAAATAATGGAAGCTCTCGACTCAAAAATATATCGGTTCCTGTTCGCCCTATTATTGCTTGTGCCAGTGGTATTTTTACCAATTCTTATCATCCAATGGTCAATATTATCGATATTGTAATTATGATACTCGTCTTGAGTTCACTATGACATTTCCAACTGGCCTCATGATTAAATATAATAATTCCATTTTGCTTATGCTTGATATAATTTTTAGAAGTATTGCTATCATTAACGGATGAGTTAAGATTAATGCTGGTAGAAGGTACATTTTAAATTATGTAACTCTGCCACTATAGATTTAAATTTTTGATTATAGCATAGGATTGTGAACAGAATAAATTGTTAGATAAAAAAGGTTTTTTATTTAAATAAAAAAAAATAATATATGAGAATTCATTTTTCCACATCAGCTGAAATATAAATGTTACAGCAGATGATGGAGCGAAAATGATATAATTTAAAAAATTTAATAAGTAATAAATCTTTTTGTTCGTAAAAAAAATTGTTTATTTTCACAAACTAGAGCTAGGAAAATACGGAATTAATTAATATTGGCCTTTAATATACAAAACTTCATTCATAGAAACTTGGATTGTACTGATGTTATAATGTTACTGTTGCTGTTGTAATTGTTGGTTGTATTGCTTCAGTAATCTCAACTGACCCAATAGATTCCAAATGTTGACCACTACTACCATAGATAACACCTACAGGTAAAGTGAATGCTATATCTTCTGCATTCCCTTTGCCTCCAAAACAGTATGTATTTTGTGATGTCTGGAACTCTAAATATTTAATAGTTGTAACGCCTTCAAAGTTACCATGTCTACCACTTATTCTCGTCAGTTGTTCATCAATAGTAAGATTAAGATCTCGTTTAGTACCTCTATTACCGCCGTACTTATTACCTTGGTAATCATGTGATGTTCCGTCAAATGTAACTATACTATAGGTAAATTGGAGGCTATCCACAGCACTTCCATATCGAATTTCTATTCTTTTCACATTAATATTTTTTATGTTGGTACTACCACCATATGCTGTAATAATATCATTAAAATCATTATAATCAATTCCTCTATTTCCTCCGTACTTTGGTGATATATTTTTTATAGTCATTGTCATAAGCGAGAAAAAAGATTTTGTTGGTTGTGCTGATGTAACTGTTGTTGTAACTGTTTGTTGTATTGCCTCTGCAATTTCTACCGACCCAATAGATTCCAAATGGTGACGGAGACTATAACTACCATAGATAACACCCACAGGCAAAGTGAACGCTGCGTCTTCTGTATCTCCTCTGTCCCCTGGATTTGCAAATCGGTATGTATTTTGTGATGTCCGGAACTCTAAGAACTTTACAGTTATAATGCCTTCGTAGTTGCCATATCTACCACTTATTCTTGTCAGTTGTTCATCAACAGCAAGAGTAAGCTCCTGTTTAGTACCTCCATTACCACCGTACTTATTACCTTGGAAATCATGTGATGCTCCGTCCAATGTAACTATACTGTAGGTAAATTGGAGACTATCCACAACTTTTCCAACTCGAATTTCTATTTTTTTAATATTAATACTTTTTATGTTTGTACCATATGCTAGAATAATATCATTATAATCATTATAATCATTCCCTCTATTACCACCATACTTCGGTGATATATTTTTTAA
>QKYT01000438.1:16411-38677 GCA_003550305.1 Glomus cerebriforme | reverse complement strand
TGTTGTAACTATTCGTTGTATTGCTTTTGCAATCTCAACCGACCCAATAGAATTCAAATGTCTTCCACTACTACCATAGATAACACCTATAGGCAAAGTGAATGCAATGTCCCCCGTGTCTCCTGTGTCACTACCAAAACAGTATGTATTTTGGGATGTCCGGAACTCCAAATATCTTATTTTTGTGCAATTAGAATGTTTGCCATATCTACCACTTATTCTCTTCAGTTGATTANNAAAANTANTATNAAAATCTCGTTTANTGCCTCCATTACCACCATACTTATTACCTTGATAATCTTNGGATGCTCCGTCCATTGTAACTATATTATAGGTAAATTGGAGGCTATCCACANTAGTTCCAGATCGAACTTCTACTTTTTTAATACTAATACTTTTTATATTATTACTACCACCGTATGATATAATAATATCATTAAAATCATTATAATCAACCCCTTCATTTCCACCGTACTTTGGTGATACACCTTTTATAATCATTGTAATAAAAAAATGAATGTAAGGTAGAGAGAAAAAAAGAAATTTTCCCAAGAAAAATATACAGTTATACAAGATTCTGTCGCACAAATAAGCCAATTTTCCGAATTTGAATGATCTACATTCTATACGATTTTGACTAATAATTAATCTTGAGACAAGCCATAGGCTGAATTCACTGCGGAATTTTGACCTTAGTTTGCCATATGGATTATATCTTTCTAATCATGAATTTAATCAATTAACAGTAATAATAGTAACAGGTTGTTACGTAAAAATAATAAATTTTTTTGCTTGTTATAAATTTGAGCACAAAAGATTATCGAAAGTAGCACGAATATTTTTTTTTTAAACATTCATTGAATCTTAATAATTGCCTATCCGCGTAATATTTTTTTTTTCAGACAAATATATCGGCCATATATACGAAAAAAAATTGATTTAATGTGCACTCATAATATATATGTTAATTCATCGAAGAAGGTTTCATGAAAAAAATTTTTTTTGACCAATTTCCAACGCCTTCATTTTTTTAAAAAAAGTTATATCGAACCAAGTTAAAGTTCTTACTGATATTTTTTCGCACGGAAATCAAGATGTGAATAATAAGTAGTATCAACTGCCAAATTTAAATTCTTTCAACAACAATATATTCAAGTTTTGAAGGAGTTTTATTAATTATCATGTATCAATTTTGAATAATCGGCATTTATTTAAATGAATGAATTTTTGGTTGTTGTACATGTTCATTTAGATATTTTTCCTATATAAACAATCCTAAAAATCTTACTTACCTTTACGTTCAAAAGTTCACACATTAAATAAAGTATCAAATACGGTAATTAAAGAATTAAATTTTATCATTGAAAATGATTTTCAGAATCAAATTTTATCATTTTAAAAAAAAATTTCTCTTTAACTTATTTAATAGAAAAATGAGTGATAGCCGTGGAATAAAGATCAATCTTATCTTAATAGTGCCTTGAAGAAGTTTTCTCACAAGTCTATGGATGTAGAATAACCGGAATTCATAATTGAATTGATAGATAACTTGTTCCTAACAATCCTGCGCGTTAAAATGGAATTTATAGCAATTTACGTTATAAATTTCCAACAAATTTTAATATAGGGTATTTTCATACTGATATTATTCATTTTATTATCATGTCAATTAAATCAATAAATTTTTAGTTCAATTGATTTAACTGCGCCACTAGTGCACGTTAAAAATAAAATATATAACTGCATCTAATGATAGTATGATACATCGTGTTCCTAAATGTGAGATATAATCTTGAAAAAACAATCTTTATATTGCTGATCTCAACAAATGAAATTTTACTAATAGTAAGCAACAATTGTATCACAGACTCCCATCTTTACGACGACCTAATCATTTCTTTATAATCGCAAATCCATGCTTTTACCGTAAGCTTCCATAATACTATCAACATCTTCCCATGATTTAAAGGTACAACCAATACAAAGTCTTGTGGTTGAATCTTTAAGGTAAAGTGATAAAGTTATTTGATTTTAGTTGATTGCATAAACTTACGTGAAGAAATTAATAAACTTACCCTCACTTTCTAGGTTCTGAGGTGTTGTATTACTCAGTTCAACTTGTTCTATGAGGAAATAAAAGTATAAATATCACCAAAACAAATTAAACACATTATAAGAATCACAGTATACCTTTATTAGTATCATCCTGTATTACTTGTCTTGATATGTTTTCTGGTTCTGTACATTCTGAAAATGAGAAATGATATTGTATCTACTTAAAGTACATAAATAAAGAACTTTGTACCTTCATGAGATGTCATCATAAATGTGATAACATGGGTATTTGACTTGGATATATCCATCTCAATGATACTTTTGTTGTAAGGGTAAAAAACTTGTAAAGCAGAATACTTGAAGTAAAAAAAGCGAGCGAAGTGCTATTCCGTGAGAATTCAATAGTAAATTAAGGTTTGTTGTGTAATGGTGACAAGTAAAAGTAACGAATAAGCAAAAGATTAAATGTGTCATCATGCGACTCATGAAGCATTACGCTATTTACGCCATTTATAAACAAGCTTTTAGCTTTTAGCACAAAGACATAATTCCGACCAGAATTAATGACTTGCTCGGGAATTTCCTTTTTTTGGAAATTTGTGTAATACTTGTGTGACTCATTTCTTGCTAGTGAACAAAATTTCCTTTTTTGGAATCGTACAACGCCACGTGATAGATGTTACAAATAAGACGTGTAACATGTACATAATTAAATGAAAATTTTATTTTTAATCAAAAAAATTAATGTGATACACAAAGAACTCTTTAAAATTTCGTTCACTATATATTAAAACTATATATTTATCCATATTTTTAAAAGGACCTCAAAAAAAGTTAGTTTTTTAGCATAAACTTCTTATATATGTAAAGAGAAAAAAATAATTGCAAAAATGGAAAATTGGTTTCAAAAACTAGTAAAGCATATCTGATATGACAATCTATAAAATTACTTAATCTGTAACTAGTTTGCTGCCCGTTGCTTTGCAACGGGTTTATATTTTTAATTCCGGCCAGAATTATGTGTATGCACATCAATTTCTTTTTTTGGAATTTTGTGTAACCTTGTACTACCATTTGAGCCAATTTTCGTAGGAAATAAAATTTCCTTTTTGGACTTGTGTAACGTAACGTGATTAGGTTACACAACTTTAAAGCATTTATTTATACAGCTAATCTAAACGTTACAAATTTTTTTAATTAGATAGATTATAAAATAAAGTAACCTGATTAATATCATCGAGCTTTGTATTTATTTTTGCATGTATTAATAAAAAATTTTTTCTTGGCAATTTTTCATAACAGCCATCACACAAATTTCTTAGCAGAACGGATAGAGCATTAGCATAGAAACTTCGTTATGTACTATGGGCAAAGTCCCGAATCTTTTATTTCTGTAAAAAGTTTTCTTCATGTGGTCACCTGATTTTTATTTTTCTTAGCAAATGGCTGTAATGTGATTTTATTACTTAAACATAATATGTAATATTGCAAAGCATGACGCTTACAATTAAATAAAGTTTTTGCTCTTATCTTTTAACATTTGTAACTCTATATCATGAAATAAAAAAATGTATAAAATCAGATTTTTTAACAAAAACATGCTAATTATTTTTAATATTCTTATTCATACAATAAAATTGCAAAGCACACCTTAAATATACAGAAACCCACTATACCAATAATATTCTGCAAAAAATCCTATAATATTTTTTATAGTAAATGCAACTATCAACCTGATCTTTCTAACTTTTCCTTTGCCAACTTTTTTTTCCTTACTAACCTTTTTTCCTTTGCCAATTTTTCCTTTTCCATCTCTTTCTTTGCCATCTTTTCCATTACACGACGTTTAAGTTCCACTATAGGTACCAGCTCACCTGTTTCCTCTATAATGACACATATCTTTTCTGGGTGGTAAAGATAATTCGCAAGACCCTTCATTTTATTAATTCCTAAGATTTCCATTTCTTTTGTCATTTCGCACCATGCAAATAAAATACCGCGATTATCTAATAAAAAAATAGAAAGTCCAGAATGATCTACAAACAGTGGGGTGAATATCGGTGATACCATATGTATTACTTTTGCTCTTGTTCAATTAACCATTTATCTGTAGATTCATGGAATTCACGAAACTTGCGATCATTCTTTAATGTATCAACCAATTCTGAATAGCTTTGCAATTTTTGCATGGTTTCACTATTTCCCTTTTGTGTACTGATATTGTTTGAGACTTGATTTGGAGATCTGGTCACCACTAGCATAAATAAGTCCAGGCATTCATCTCCACTTAGTTCCTG
This sequence comes from Glomus cerebriforme, assembly GCA_003550305.1. Lineage (NCBI taxonomy): Eukaryota > Fungi > Glomeromycota > Glomeromycetes > Glomerales > Glomeraceae > Glomus > Glomus cerebriforme. The sequence continues at coordinate 34,325 of QKYT01000438.1, read as the reverse complement.
AACTCCCAAAACTCTAGTTTCAGAATCACATTTCCATACTAATCCTGAGGGGAAGGTAATGGTTGTACCTTTGCAGAAGTGCACATAATTGTTGCCTGTCTCTTGAACTGCAAGTTGAAATTGATACACCAAATGCAAAGTTGATAATCCCTTCCTAATTTGATTTCCAGAAAATATTGATTGTAGCTGGTTGCCTTTTGTGACTGGATTCCATTATAGTTATCCATTGACAGATTTGGTCTTAGTGCTGATAAAGTAATTTCACCTGTTTTCAATATTTCTTGTGTTTTTCCTTGTCCTTTCTTTGGAGTTTTTTTTTGAGAAACATAAATTGATCATGTACAGGTAGCAGAGAGCATCCGCTGGAGTTGTTATAGTGATCGTGATCCCATTTACTTTCAATATTATTGGTTTTGGACGTCCATTGGGATTGTTGAAAATATGGCTGTTTTTCCTGTATGGAAGAAAAATTTTGTTGTATACTCTCCTTCCCTTTCTGCTCTTCCCTGCCATTTTTTTGATATACTTCCAGATCTAGGGTAAAGATTACTTAAGAATTTTTTTTTCTGTCTCTCATAAACAGCTAGAAATTACTTCGTCTAGCGTCCATTCTATTATTCTTAGTGGAGGATTCCATTAATTTGGAATGAAGATTTAGATTATCAGAAATAAAATTAGATTAGTAGAGACAAAGTTAAGGTTATCCATTTTATTATCCATTATAAAGTTTCTATTATAAATATCAAGAATATAAAGTAATATGAGTAATATTATAATTTATGAGTAAGAGGAGAATATAATGAGTAAGTATGAAGAGAGAGTAATTACGTGTCAAATTGTTTTGTGCTATACTGTATTTATGATTGGTTATACAATCGATGGATCGTCCATATTTGACTAATCAAATGTGGCCTTTTTTACAGAAATAAAATTAATAAAGCGCAGTAACGCTCTTACTAGAGGTTAGAACTGAATTGGATTTTTCAAACCAGTTTTAAAATGGTTATAACCAGCTTGTAATTCAATTAACCGTGGTAATATCAAACCGGTTTAATCTGATTAATCATTTTTTTTTTTAACTAGAGGATTCATGACTTCGTTACCATTATACCTCTCAATTCGGCGCAGCGTGGTGACTCTGCACCTGACCATTTGAATTACCATTTCGAAGCTAAACTGTAAAAAAAGGAGGTAAAAAAGATAATTTTTTGTTAATGAATTCGAAATAATCGAAATAATCGAGGTAGAAACAAAAAAAAAATAATCAAAAAAAACATCTATACTGATTCGGTACAGCATGGCGAACCAACACTAAAAAATTGTGTCTTTATTTCCTAATTAATATATGTTTTTTCTAGGATAAGATTTTTTTTTTATTTATTTATTTTTATAATACTGTTTCCTAACTAATAAATTAATGATAAATTGCAACTTATAAAATTATTTTTATAATGTGGTTTATTAAGAACAGGACCCCGAAATATATATAAAAAGGTAGGGTCAGAGTTTGCGTATAATGAACCAAAAAAATCATGTAAATCTTTCCTTTTTTGGACAAATTCTGATAATGTCAGACAGAAATTTATTACTTATTTTAGTAACTGACTGACATTACCGTAATTCCGGCCCTGAAAAAATGCGTACAGCTAATAGTAAAATTTTTTTGGTTGGACCTGACCTCTGTATGCATATTTCGGGGTCCTTTAAGAACCTTTATTAAAAAAAAGATAATATTTTTAAAAAAAAATTCATAAGTCATGTATAGAGAATTTTTTTCTTTTCGTCCATTAAAATTTTATTAGAAATTCTGGTGTGAGGGTTGGGCTGAGTCGGCGAGCTAGACCGGGTTGCATTTTCAATTTTCAATCATGATAAATAGTATGATTTATAATATTTTAATATAGCAGATAGTAAATTTTAACCAATATTTTATTACCTTCATTAATATTAACTATAAATTTTTAATTATAAACAAATAAAAACTATAAACTACCTATTGATACTACTGTATATGTTATTTAAATTTTTTTATACGTTTATATTGTAGCTTATTTCTGAGATATTTGTTATGTATGCACATAATTGCTTGCTTATTTAATTGTGATTTCCACAACTTTGCTTATCCAAGATTCAATAAAGCTTGGAAAAGAAATTTCTTTTTAATGCTCCGGAGCAAGTGGTAGTATCAAATGAATAATGTTAAGTTAGGGTTATAAAACACAAATATCATCATGGTATTTAACCTATAATTTAATGTATTTATAAAATTTCATGATTAAATAATAAAAACATTTTATTGTTCTTATTTTATATAAATTTGGCTTAAGCCTATGGTGAGATAGTACATTAAAGCAATAAATGTATGTTAATAACACAAAAATTTAAATAAAATCTGGTATTATGTCGTAATTAAGCTATTACGAAAAAATTAATTGTTTGAAACGTCAACCTTAAAAGTTTACAATTTTTGAAACACCTTTGTAATGAAGTTTGATAAATACTTCAAAGTATGTACATAGTGTTTTTCATTATATCTGAATACATTGGTTTGATTACGCTCTGCTTCAACTTTCATCTTTTTTAGAGTTGATCCATTGATTTTTAAGGTATACAATTGTTGTTCAAGTTCTGCTATATCTTTTGGCAAAATTTGAGGCATAGAAAGGTCATTATTTTCAATTGCTCGATTTATAACTTCTATTTCTTTCAAATAATTTCTTTTTGTGACTTCAAGTCCGTTGAGGATTTCATCATCATTGAAACTCTTTTTAATTTTTTCTTCATTTATAAAATGATCCAAGTAGTCTGCATATGTATCATTAGAAGCAGCTATTGCATTTTGTCTTAAAAATTGTGTAAACTTGAAACTAATTTCATTTATTTTTTGCTGTTCTTTTTGTAACTTATTGATTTTCTTTTGGCACTTCTCTATAACTGAATTTTTGGTTGATTTCTTCTTCATTTTTATATTAACTCTATTTCCATAAGTAATACGCACATGTTTGTCCCAATAACAACCGCAGACCTTACATTTTTCATCAACCATAACCGAGCAATATCTCAAGGTTGCACTATTTGTCTCATTACAACGTGGACAGCAGTGACTTGCATAATCTACTATTTTTATATTAGTTTGTTCAATTCGCAATAATCTGATACAACTACTGTTAGTGCACACAGTTTTAGGATATTCTAATGATACTGGTTCAAGGTTCAGCTGTAAAATGTGTAGCCTATCTTTAAGCTCTTCTGTAGTTTGGTTGGAGTTTTCTAGTTCTTTTTGTTTTTCTTTAATCAGCTTAATATTTATTTGAATTAGTTGCCCTATCTCAGCAAGTGGTTTTGAAAAAAGGATCACATTATTTCTAGAGTTATTAAGTGATAAAGTGTGTTTTACTTTATGAGGCGGACGGGACACAAGATATTCAATGAGTCTTGATGATTCATTTACAGATATATTCCAGCTTTCTATAAAACTTTGTTCATCCGCCTCTGTGAATGATATACCTCTCTTGAATGCTGCTAAAAACCTAAATGATTCGCTGTCAAAACAGTATATCGTATCCTTGTTGACCTTTATTTCAACATTAGATTGCTTGTTAAGCTCCCCAAGTTGTTTTTTAAGTGGTGGTAATGTATCTCCTGGCCGATAGAATGTCCCTCTAGTGCTAGTAAAGCAGAAGACAATGTTATCCTTAGCGTTCTTGTGCAGATTTGCTAACAATTCATTTATGTAAAATCTAAATACTACATTCAGTCTTGAATTGTTAGGTTTGAGAAAGATGCATATCCCATTTAAGAATTTATAATTGCTAATATAATTCAGTATATTTTCAAAATTTTTTTTGTCTTGATTTAGACCTCTAGTATCACCTATTCCAGGTGTATCAATCAATCTTAGACGTCTATTACTACTATTACTAGGTAAATGAAATACGTGGCTTCTACATTCTTGAGTGTATGACATACCTATATTTTCAAATTTTTCATTTTTTTCATGATTACCTATTTTTATTATTACATTATTGTAATAGTCATCTGTTATTGAGAACTCAGATGAGATTAACGTCTCCAATTTTCCAGATTTTGCATCATTTAGTGATTTGAATTTGAGATAGTTTGCAAATGCATTTATAAATGTAGATTTTCCTACACCTGTCTCACCAAGTAACAATATGTTCGTTTCTTCCTGTGGAGGTGCTGGCAATATGTTAGCGAGTTTGTTTAAATCAAAAGGTACATATCCATTAATATGATATGAACTATTGCACTTGAATTTACAATGAGCAATTTTGCTTTCACCACATTTGCAGTACAAGCGTAGGTTATAACCATATTCTACGACTTGTTTACACTTGAGACATTTCCAATCACAAACTGCTGATGAACAATCAACTTGAGGGCAGGGCATTTCCAACTTAATTTTTTCACTGGGATGATGCTTTGGCATGGAGCGTGGTACGGAATAAATAAGATTTGATGCGAATAGTTCTTTATTATCATTATAGTAATCATCGCTATCTACTTCTCCATTAATGTAGTGACGAATTATCGGATGACCAGGGTTCATTCCAGCGTATATTTTAAGGTCGATTATGAAGAACTTGCTTAATCCCTCATTTAAATTGCACAGATCTCGAAATATAGTGTATACTAATGATGGATTACAATTAGAAACATATTTATCGCTATCAAGAAGTATAAAAACATGATTTTTTGGATGCATTTGCAGTATATGTTCAATAGTTGAATCTTTATCAAGAGACTCCACTTTTTTGGCCTTTAGAGCGAGTAACAAGTCGGCTGATACAGATACTGATCGGTATTGTTGAATGAACCTTATAATAGAGTCCTTGGATAAGATACTTTTCTGAAATGTCCTTATTACGCTCTCAAATTCATTAATATTACCTTCGCCGGAACGTATTTTAACAAGACATTCCGCGAGTTCAGATCTGAGCCTTGCTTCCTTTACTTTAACTTCTTGTATGTAATTGTTGATTTCATTAAAAATCTGATGATTAGAGATAAATTGTGCTTCATTAGATAAATCATTAAGTCTTTGTTTGGACTCAGATAAACTGTCAAAAACTTGTTCTACTCTTAGAACTGCTTCCTCGTCAAATGCTGTTATAATACTACGAACAATTATATTTTGATCGAGTAATTTCATGAGTTCTGACAGTGGATATAGAGTATATTCGATCGGAACTCCTTTACCATTATTATATTGCTTAATGTACAAAGGAAGCTCAGAAATGGATTTCTTTGCTTCATCAAAGGGTTGAGGAAGTACTTTATTATGTGGAATAACATCTCCAAGAAAACTTACAGAAAAGTATTTCATAATATTATATTGTCCATCATTAATGTCTGCTCGACCCTCTCTATATGTTGTAATTTTTTTAAAGTAAGATTTTAGTGCTTCTTCGACTCGAGACCTACTCCCTTCCATTATGTTCTTATATTCAAACGATGCCATCGTAGTAGCTCCCCATTTTACTCCTATCACAATGTGAGTAGCATCTGTGTTACTAAGTCCATCTGTAGAAATGCATGATTTAATGTCGTCGTGATAAATGTCCAAACTTTCTTCAACGGTAGTTACTTTGTATATTATAGTTCCTTTTACGGTTCTAAGACTTTGTTTTATGTCGGTTAAATACTTGCCCGAACCCTTTAAAGTAAATAGTCCTGTGAGAACGCTTAATTTTAGTTCATCTTCAACGTCTAATTTATTGAACTTTTCTTTATACGAATCCTTATAATCATATAATATTTCGGTACGAAAAATATCAGCTCTCATTATGGAGTCATTTGAAAAATTTGGCTTCAATATAGTAGTATCACAGAATATATCCCTTGCGGCATTGTATAGAGATCCGATAAGTTCGGTTCTCCCAAGAGACTTTCTTTGTATAATTTTTTTAGTATCGGCCATGAGGAACAAAGAATTGACAAAGCTATCATTTAAAATTTAATCTGTAACACACAACTTCGTTTAACCTTACACTGCCGTGGTCACACATTAAGCTTTAGAAATAATGGTGACAAAATTTTGTAAAATATTGTACATCGGTCCGTAATAAATATATATTTAGCTAGAATTTTTTCATTCCAATTATTATAATTTATAAAACTATTTCTTTACCATAAACGGTTAAATAATCGTAAAAAAAAAAAAAATTAATTATCGGGAAAATGACCCTTTAGGGGAAATAATTGTCAGGGAGGTGATTGTCAGGTAAATGTTCCTGTCGGGGAAATGACTGTCAGGGAAATAATTGTCGGGAAAGTGAAAGAGTCTCGATATATCTATCAAATAACCGCTAATCGTATTTACTGTTTATGTAAATTAAATATATCATTTAAAACCTTCATTTAGTAATATAATAATATAAGACTGTATAAAATCTAAATAGAGAATTCCTGTTAATCAATTAATCAAATTTTATTGTGAAATTATTTGCCATTCAAATTTTAATGAATTAGGTTTAATGACTTTATTTCTGTAATCATTGTGTAGACATTTAATTATTTTTAACTTGCGAACACATTCTCTTACATTCACCTATGGCAAATACTAAAAGTATACAACGAAAATCTCTTGGTAGGGTCGCATTTATAGGTTCTTTATATAATGCCGCGAGAGATACGTTCTGCGGGACTACGATATTGAAGGCAAATTATCCAAATGATTCCATAAGAAGGGTTGACATTCCCCACAGTGAAATGTTATATGATTATAAGGATACATATAAGGAGAAGTTCGAAAAGTTAGACGTTGGAGCTGAACTAAAATTAAGTGTTCTTGCGGGGCTATTTACTTTGGAAGGTTCGGGAAAATATCTGAATGATGTAAAAGATAGTCTTAGATCCGTGAAAGGCACTTTAGTATATAAAATGACTACAATTGAAGAAAATTTGGACATTCACCGTGATAATGTTAAAGCATGTATTTCTACACATGGGTTTAATAATCAAGATGCTACTCATGTCGTAATAGGAATAAAATGGGGAGCTGCTATTATGGCATCATTTGAGTGTAAAAACACGAATGAAGAGAATAAGTCTCAAATCGAAGGAGCACTAAAATGTCTTAAAGAAATAACCATTTCTGGAGAAGGTCACGTAAATAATGTTGAAGAAGGACAATCAAATACAATGAATCATTTTTCTATAAAGCTTCTCGGAGATGTCGTACCAAATAATAAAGAGCTTCCTCAATCTTTTGATGAAGCCAGAAAGGTCATTGCTGAGTTACCATTATACACTAAACAATATAATGACGGGAAAGGAGTTCCAATCGAATACACTTTATATCCATTATCGGAACTTGCGAAACTACTTACTCAAAATATTACAGTCAAAAATGTAATAACAGAATTGAGCGAAGAAATTATTTTAAGAGTAGAACAAATTTTTGACGAACTTTCTGAGTCTAAACAAAGGCTCAACGATTTATATGATGATGCACAATCTATCGTTGATTTCATAATGGATAATGTATTTGATCAAATCAGCCACCGTATACAAGAAGTCAGAATAGAGGAAGCAAAGTTCAGACGAGAGCTTGCAGCATGTCTTGTTAAAGTACGTTCTGGTGAAAGTAATATTCATGAACTTGAAAGAAAAATTGAGATATTTCAGAAGGGCATTTTATCCAAAAGCTCTATAATGTCATTCATTCATCAATATAGATCGGTATCCACATTGGCTGACTTGGTACCCATCTTAAAGGCCAAAAAAGTGGAATACCTTGGAAAACATTTAACCATAGAACATATTCTACATAGGCATTCAAATAATGATATATATATACTTTTAGATAATGATGAATATATCATTGATGGTAATTCATCTCCAGTGCACAGTATGTTTCGAGATCTTTACAATTCAGATGAGGGGTCAAGCAAGTTCTTCATAGTTAGTCTTAAAATATGTACTCAAATAAGATGTTCTAATTATCCGACAATTCAACATTATATCAATGGAAGACTTAATAGTAACAACTATTATGATGATAATAAAGTGTTATTCACATCAAATCTCGTAAAATTTAATCCTGCACCAAACTTTAAGTCGAAAAATGAACCTAGTGAGAAGACACGGCTAATAGTACCATGTCCCCAAGGTTGTCCAACTATTGATTGTAATTGGAGATGTTTCAGATGTAAACAGATCGTAGAATATGGTTACAACCAACACTTGTACTGTGCGTGTGGTGAAAGTAACATTGCTCATTCCAAATTTAAATGTAATAGTCCACATCACAAAGGATATATCTCTTTTGAATTAAACAAATTTATTGATATCTTACCAATAGCACCAGTACAGGAAGAAATAAATATATTATTACTTGGTGAAACTGGTGTAGGAAAATCTACATTTATAAACTCCTTTGCAAATTATCTTAAATTTAATACATTAGATAATGCAAAATCCGGAGATATGGAAGTATTGATTTCATCTAAATTCACAATTGTAGATGATAACTACGAGACGAGAACAATAAAATTAGGTAATGATGATCCAAATGAAGTCGAAGAAGTGGGAGAGTCAGCTACTCGAGAATGTAAAAGTTATGTATTCCATTCAGCTGAAAATAAGCTTATAAGATTTATTGATACTCCCGGAATGGGAGATACTAATGGATTAGAACAAGATGTGAAAAATTTTGAAAACATTTTGTGGTATATTAGTTATCACAAGTATTTAAATGGGATATGCATTCTTCTTAAGCCTAACAACTCACGACTGAATGTAATATTTAAGTTCTGTATACAAGAATTGTTATCACATCTTCACAAAGATGCAAAAGATAATATTGTCTTTTGCTTTACTAACGCTAGGGAAACAAATTATCGTCCAGGAAATACCAAACTATTACTCGAAAAACAACTTGAAGATCTCAAAAGACAATCTAGAACTGATGTTGAAATAAATGTCGTTAAAAATACAATGTATTGTTTTGACAATGAATCATTTAGGTTTTTAGCAGCAATTAAGAATGATATACAATTTACAGAAAGTGAAGAACGAAACTTTGCAGAAAGCTGGAAAAAATCTGTTGATGAATCTCTGAGACTTATTGAATATCTTTTAAAACGTAGACCTCACAAAATAAAAGATACTTTATCACTCAACAATGCCAGAAATATAGTGATATTTCTTTCTAAACCACTTGCGGAAATAGGACAACTTATTCAAATGAACATTAATTTAATCCGACAAAAGCAAGGAGAAATAGATAGCTCTAGTAAAACTATAAAAGAGCTTCAAGACAGGCTGTACATTTTACAGATAGATCTTGAACCCGTAAAACTAGGTTATCCTAGGACTGTATGCACTAATAACAGTTGTGTCGAACTTAAACAAATTGAACGTACCAACAGTATCAAGACAGACTATGTAAAACACTGTTGCCCGCACTGTTTCTTAAGATTTTCCAAAAGTAATGTAGTAAATAATAAAACCTTAAGATTTTGTTCAGCAATCAAATTTAGCGGTAACTGTAAAGTCTGTGGTTGTCACTGGAAGAAGCACATGCATATCACTTATGAGAATAAACATGTATCCCATATTATTAAGGATGAGAATGTAGAATCGCAGATTTCGGAAAATATGTCAGACCAAGAAATCAAAAAAGCAATTGTAAAGGAATATCAAAAAATGAGAGATCAACTACAAAAAGAACAACAGAAAATAAACGAGATTAGCTTAAAGTTTGCGCAATTTCTTAGACAAAACGCAATAGCTGCTTTCAATGATGCATATGCAGACTATCTAGATCACTTTATAGAAGAAGAAAAAGTTAAGAAGAGTGCAGATCCTAGTTATGATGAAAGCATTCTAGAAGGACTCAAAACCACAAGAGATAGTTATATGAAACAAGTAGAAGTTATAAAAAAAGCAATTGAAAACAATGATCCTTCAAGACCTCCAATTAAACCAGAACAAATAGCCAAGCTTGAGCAACAATTGTACAATCTACCACTTAATGGTCTAACTTTAAAAAAGTTGAAATATGAAGCAGAACGCAGTCAAACTGACATATTCAGATATACTGAAAATCACTACATGCCTCCTGTATCAAACATTGAAAATTTTAAATCAAATCCATTCGCAAAAATTTTTGGTAAGGGTTGGTAACACAACGACTCAAGTTGGTACAGGTTGTTAAATAAAAAATCGGGTATTTAATAAAAAAAATATTTAACATTTTACCCATTTTGAAGTAGTTTCCTTACGACTGATACTGATCGACACCTGACGTGTATCATTTAATATAGTCCAAACATTTTTTTTTTATTAATGAAATTTCCTTTTATATTGTAAGTAAACTTATATGTTACAATAAATCACGCATATTCTGAAATTTTTATGAATATTTGATAAATATGAGATTATATATTAAATATTAAAACTGGAAAATTTAATGCTTAACGAGTTAAAAAAAGTTGGTTTAAAACAACTATTTGAATGTGGTTTTTCTACTTCAACAAATGCATCTATTACTGCCAGTCGAATTACCTTATTATACGCAATGAAAGAATATTTTAGGCTCTCTTTACATGGTGGTTGTGATATCCCAAGGTTACTCTTGATGACACTTTTGCATCTTCAAGAAAAAGTTACAAACACCGTGATTTAGGATTGAATCTTGATTTCTGGTTGGACAGGTTTCATCATTCAATTCATTGCTACTTATAAAGGAAGATTTTTGGAACATGGTTATTTTCCAAGTTCCTAAAAATTGGTGCTAGTGGTTATGATATGGGCACACACGCCACACAGTCTTGTTGGGATGGATGGATAAGTGCATTGTTTCCATATAATGAATCAAAAATGAAATTTGTAAAAAAATCAATCCTTCCTTCCGAAATAATCAAAAGAATATATATATCTGAAAATTTTTTGCTTACTTTAGGCTGCACAATAATATTATATGATTTTTAATAAAAACAAAGTGATTTTTATTCATAAAATTAGTTAAAAAAAATTACTTATTCAGTAATCATCATATAATAATAATCCTAGTAATCCTAAACACAGAATTTTGTAGTGATTTATGCGTTTAAAAAATAATAGAGAAGAGATGATTGCTTCTAAAAATGGCAATAATTAATTATCATTAGAAAGGTAGGATTCATCACTTCCATCATCTACTCCTATAATATTATATTAAAAAAAAGTCTATTTCAAAAAATACATTTAGGCGATACAAAGTAATAAAATTGGTTCTCATAACCTGGCCGGGTCAATCTTTGTTAAATTTTAAAATAAAAAATTTATATATTATTACTATACCGGGTACAATTTTCTAAAAAATTTACAAAAAAAAATTTCATATGAATTTTAAAAATAAAATTTTTTGAAAAAAAAAAAAAAAATTAATGCTGAGTTGCCGGGTCATTTTCGAAATTTTTATGTTATGAGAACCAATATGTATGGTCTAATTTTATACTATATTTTTAGAATTGGTTTAAAATAAATTTGTAACCAGAAATTTTTAACCAGTATCGCCACAAAATTTTTCCACCCCACGTGACCTATAAAATTTGTCACCGGTGTCACACTTCCCGTTTTCCATTTTTACTAGGGACGATTTTTTTTCGGTGTGGAAAATCCTATTTGTCACACATTATATGTCACGTACTTAATTTCTTAATGTAGGCCGAGAATATAATAATGCCGGCCGAAATCACGTGGGTGGAAATTTTTTGTGGCGATACTGGGGTAAATTTATTTAAGCGCAACGATCATGTGCTTGAAAATTACTTCACGTAAAAACGATCTTCATTTCCGAGCGTCACATGATTTTCGTAGACTGTGTAATAAAGGATTTTTAAAGCTAAGTAGAAATCATAAAACTTGCTTAAAATTTATATCAGATAGTTACTCTTTTGAATCCTTCTGATATAATCTTAAATTCAATATCATGAACCCAACAGAATTCAAATTGAAATTTTTGCAACAAATCCACACGTTAGCGGTTAATAGACGCTAGACCGGTGGTGAAGCCTTAAATGTTATCCATTGCATAAGATTTTTGCAATTTTTAAGGATGATTTACGGTAAATAAAGTAAATATAACCAAAAAAAAAAAATAAATATTATATTTGTACCCAAACACAGTCATGATATATAAATAGATTTATTTCTATTTATAAAAATATTCTGATGTATTTAATTCTGAGTATAAGTCCATAACAATTTGAATATTTTTAATAACAATCCAATAAATAAAAAAATAACTGAAAAAACATTTTATTTAATTAATTTTTGACGTGCCAGACTTTTTCAAAGAAAATGACATTAAATATTCTTTAAAAAAAAAAATTGATGCAATTTTGTTCAAAAATCATACTAAATTAATGAAAGAAATTCAATATTACAAAATTAATTCGTTAAATATTTATAAAGTGAACGAAGCATTAACAGATAAATCAATTTATTAAAAGTGTTAACCTTTTGATATATTTAATGCATTATAAGCAAACAAGACGAACCATTAAAATTTTATCTTTGGATCTTCAATCCTGCCAAAAAAATAAAATCCCGCTTTTCACATAGTTTGGCAAAAAAAAAAAAAATAATAATAATAAATAAAAATAAAATAAAATTTAAACACCAATTAAATTACAGTAATTTGATTGACCCTACACTGCATCATATTTGTTTGTCACAAAGTCGATCTTTATTAGTACTTGTTTACTACATACCCTATATGCATAAAATCTTTTATACATAAATACGATATTACACAAAAATATGCTGCTTCAACTTTCATTTATATTAATGACATAAAATGTAAATTTACAATTTACGGTACATAATTCAAAATATCAAATTATTTAGTATGGAAATATTAAAAAAGTTATTCAAAAGAAAACCAAAGATTTTATGGAAAAATCTTATTAGTGAAGAATATCAGGTAAAATTAATTCACTTTATCTTTATTTATTGTAATATTATTGAAATTTTTATAATTAAATAAATAAATAAATAAATAAATATATATATTTTTAAAAAAAAGGTTCATGTTTCAGATTTTGACGCATTAACTAAAGAAGAAGAAGAAGATGCTGGATTAGTTCATGTAAAAGATTTAGAAAAAAGAAAACAAATATATGGAATATGTGGAGAATGTAATGAACCTGGCACAGGATTTTGGTGGTGTCAATCATGTAATGCTAAAAGATTTAAGGATAANTTTAAAAATTGGACTAGCGGAAATCAAGATATTGATAAATTTATACAACAATCGCAACTTGACGCTGTATATTGTGATAAATTTCTTGAATGGATACCTTTTGAGAATNTTAAAAATGTTNATTATATTGCAAGTGGAGGTTTTGGTAAAATTTATTCAGCTGATTGGANTGAAGGAGGTATTTGGTATTGGGATATTGAAAATCAAAAATGGTATAGAATTACAAATATAAAAGTTGCATTGAAAAGTTTGGATGAAACTTCTACTCATATAAGTACAGAATTTTTAAATGAGGTATAAAATTAAAATTATAAATAAAATTTTATTTGTTATATTTATTAATAAAAAAAAAATTTTTTTTTTTTTTCTTTTTATATAAATATATATCAAATCTCATCTTCAGATTTATCTTTGCGATGTTACTAAATGTTATGGAATAACTCAAGATCCTGATACTAAAAATTATATGATGGTTTTAGATTATTGTAATGATGGAAATTTGAGAAATTATTTTACTAAATCCGAAACTTATATAGATTATGAAACAAAGATTAAAAAATTATTTGAAATTTCAAGGGGATTGTTTGATATTCATCTTGCTGGAAAAGTTCATAAAGACTTTCATTCAGGTAATCTATTATTTGCAAATGATTTTTTATACATAAGTGATTTAGGATTATGTCAACCAGCAAATAATGAAGTTAGAAAAGAAGGAATATATGGAGTATTACCTTATGTGGAACCAGAAGTTTTACGTGGACATCAATATACACAATCATCTGATATTTATTCATTTGGAATAGTAATGAATGAAATTATATCTGAAGAATCTCCTTATGATAATATTCCTCACGATCATTTTTTGGCTATTAAGATATGTAATGGACCAAAAATTTCTCAAGGTGTACCAAAATTACTTGCAGATTTGATTATTAAATGTTGGGACGCTAAAGCAGAAAATAGACCAACAGCTAGGGAATTATTTCTAATACTATTTAAATGGGATGATGATGAAAAATGGGATAAAAATAGTGAAATCTATTCTCAAATAAAAGAATGCAATAAAATTAGAGAAGAAAAATTCAAAAATAGGTCAAATAATAATAATTCTAAAAATATTCAAACACATCCACAAGCAATTTACACTAGTAGACTTTTAAATTTTAAAAATCTTCCAGAACCGGTAAATTCATCAGATTTATCATCTTTTCATTTAGGTAATTTTAATATTTAATTTTCTTTTTATTTATAATAAATTATTTCATTAAAACTATTTTCTGTTTTTTTTTTATACTAAATGCTAATTTTGCTATTCAATCAGCAAATTCGACAAATCCAAGTAAGTATTTCTATAATTCTATTATTAATTATTAAATATAATATTGTCACTTATTTAACTTTACATTTAAATTAGTTTCAGAATGTTTGGATTGTCAACTTAGTGAGTCAGGTAAGATATTTTATTTGTGATTATAACTTATTAATACAATATCATTTATTTATTTACTTATCTTATTATAGCTCTCAATGAAAGTGATGAAAATAATATTGATGAATGACAAAAATCAAAAGCAAATAGTTTAGTGAACATTGATCCTGATAAATTGATGTTTATTATTGTAATTTTTTTTTCAAATGTGAATTTTATAATTTAATATCATGTGTATTTTATTACTAGTATTAATTATATAACGTTATATGTTAGATCCATCTGGTATTAATTATAAAATTCTTTATATTAACATGCATACTATATAATAAAGGGATAATCAGTTACCATAAAAAAAATTTTTTTTTAGTATAATTTTCAATAATATTTCATATGCAACATGACCCTCCGAATAATTTCTCAAAAAAAAAATCTCCTTTTATTATTAATACCATTTCTTCTTTCTTTTATGTTTTAACTTCGTTGGGATCAACTGGTGTGACAGTAACGCCAAATCTTATTTTTTTTTTTGATTGCAATAACTACGTTTACCAATTTACTAATGCTGTATTTAGAATTCAAAGTTATCAGCAGGTTCTATTATTTATACAAAATACATAAACAACAGATAAACAATAATAATAACAATATTAAACTTTCACTAAACTAAATTATTTATGGTTTAAATAATTAACTAAAAAATTTTTTTATCATGTTGGATTTACATCATATTTATTATATTATTTTCTGCTGAACAAGGATATCAAGCTGCTCAAAATAAATTTCAAAAATTATGAATAAAAAAAGAGTTTATTTTCATTTAAAATTTTAGAAATTAAGAATAACTAGTTAATAAATAATTAATCTTTTTTTTTAAAAAAAAATTTATGATTTGAATCAACGAAATTATTAAATCTAAAGAAATTCACATTGATATATTATTATTGTAAAGAATAATAAAAATATATATTTTTTTTATTATATACTTTTTTTCTTATTTAAAATAATAAAAGAATCAAACTCATTATATAATTATATTTAAATTTCATGTGAACTTTAATGAAAATTGTTGGAAAATTTTTCGTAAAATTAAACATTTTTTTTTTAACCATCAAATCTTCAAAAAATTATATATTTATAGTTATTTTCATTATTTCATACTTTAAATTTTCTTTAACTGCACTTGAATATGATTCTATTAAACCAGATGAACAGATTAATAATAGAGTATCAACAATTACATCATAAATACAATATTTTAGATTCTAACTTTCTAATTATAATGTTATAAATTTTTACTCCTTTAATATTTTTACTATTTTAAAATACAATAAATATCAACTGTCTAGTAATTGTATTTTAGTTTCAAAATATTATTTTGCATAGAGCTGTTTGAAACTCCCTGTTATGTTAAAGTTATCATCTTGTTTTTATTAGATAATTTATTAACCATTTTTTTTTTTTTACTTTTTTTTTTAGGCTCAGCTTCTCTTTTCAGGATGGATAAATGGATAGTCAATAAATACAGTTCTCCTTCATTAATAGATTAATATAAAATTAATTTTTAATTAAATAATTTAATAATTTTTTTTTTTCTTTTTTTTTTTTTTTTTTTTTTTTTTTTTTTTTTTTTTTTTTTGTAGGTTTGGCTTTTTTCTTTGAACTGGATAAAATCCATTTCCCGAATTTTATTGAGCAACAATGAATTCTTTGGCGTACGAAGTGTGTACTTGATGTTATTATGATCTGTCATTTTCAATTTTATAATTTAAATAATATATTATGATATTATATAACAACACAATATTAGAAGCATACATAATTATATGATTATTATACAGTTGTTGATGTATTTTTTTTAGTTAAAAAATATGAGCATTCTCACGTGATGCTTCACAACTTCCTAGTTCACTATAAATTTTAATGGATTACGAATAATACATTCATTGTCTAGTTCGAAAATTAAATTTTTATTCATACATGTCCAAATTAAATTAAATTTGAGATTACGTTAAATTTAAACTGAAAAATACCTTTTAACAAAATAAAAGGATTCATTTTTTTTGATATTTGCTTTTGAAACTGCCAGCGTCATGTATCAAAATTGAGATCAGCAATCATTCTAGCCAAATCGTACTGTTTGATCGCTTTGGGTATAATTACTAAAAGATCAAAGTTTAAATGTATGAACTTAGCAAGACTTCATAAAACAATCTGTGGAGGGAATAGAATATTTAACTGGGCTCAGTCCACTATTCAAACAATTCAATCATTTGAATTGACAAAAATTATTTCAAAAAACTTATCATGAAAATCGGGAAATAACTATATTTATCATTATTTTTTTTTTTAAAAAAAACAATACATAGTCATATTATGTAAAAGTTTTTAAGTTTATGAATCTAGAGAATAATAAATTAGACTCAGATCAGTTACAGCAGGTCGGCATCAAGAATATCCGCAATTCTTTGCTTGTTTATGCTATTTTTTTTTATCCTCCAATAATCTTGTCGTAATTTTAAATATGCTTTAAGAATCAACTAAAAAAAAAATTCAGTAAAGCAAACTTATTTACTTAAATAGTTGTTAATGCTACAAACTATTTTTCTAAGAAATCTTATTTCAAATTTTTTTTTTTAATTAGCTGATGATATAAATTATATTGTATATTGCAAACTCAATTTAAATATTCATACATTCAAACCATAGTTTATGGCTAATTGTTTGGCTAATTACAATTACTACGGATAATTTAATCAAACACATGATTTTCATTTTTTCAAAAGCATGTGATTGATGACAAAAACAGATGAGGTTAGCAGCTGCATGATTTTGAAGTTACACTGAATACTGTAAAATGATACACAAAATTTGTTGGCGTAAATAAGAATTTTTTCTTTAAAAAAAAAATTTTCTATTTTATATTTCTATTTTATATTTTATTATTAAATAATTGTCAAACATCCTAATTTTGTAACATTATGGAGCAAAAATATCTCAGTGACGATGTAATTGAACAAATAAAAGATTTTAAACATCGGAAGTTAACTGAAGAACAAAAATTGTTAATTGATAAACTAATATTAAATGAAGAATTAAAATACCGTTATAGAAATTATGGTTTATGTAAAGAATGTAAACAACCTAATATTGGAGATGATTGGTGTAATGTATGTAACGCAAAACATTTTCAACAAAATTTCAAAAATTGGAGTAGTGGTAATGATGATATTGACAAATTTATTCAANATACTCANCTATCAGCAACT
>QKYT01000438.1:0-15463 GCA_003550305.1 Glomus cerebriforme | reverse complement strand
TCCTGAACCAAAAAATTCAGATGATTATTATAATCAATATGATAATATTATAAACACAAAATATTCTGGTAATTAAATCTTATTCTGTTTGAAAAATATTTAAAAAAAAGTCTAATAAATTTTATTTTATTTGATAGAAAATCTACAAATTGATATTTCTCAATTGAAAATTAATGTAGATGGTAATTTTTTTTTTTTACTAATGTGTTTAACTTTGTTTATTGTGATAGAAACACTTTTAATTTTAAATCTATTTTTTTTTTTTTTTTTAGATCAAAATGATGAGTCTAAAATCAAGGAAAAATGATAAAATTACCAATTTTTTAATTTATATTTTATTAAAATTTTTTTTCATAATTATAGTTTAAACTCTTCTTTTGTATTATTTTTCATATGAAACCGGGAAGTATGATTTAAAAATAAAGTTTATTTATTTTTTTATGATTAATTACCATAAATGGACTAGTAAAGGTTGATAAATGATAATTAAACTAGAAATTAATTTTTTCTAAAAAAATGTTAAAAGAATAAAGATATTTGGTTCATCTATTTACTTTCTTTAATATTGTAAGTTTTAAGAAAAATGGTTGATTTGTAAGATTAAATCGAATTTTACATTAAAGATCTTTGTTTTAATATTTTAGTACAGTAAATGTACTGAAAGATGCATGACATTGATAAATTTCTTTTCTAATTCCATTTTAATTTTATCTTCAAATACTAGACTTTATAATGTACAAAATTTATTTTTCCTTAGTTACATGCAATTTTTAAAACTATCCTTTTCTTTTCAAAAACATTCAAATGTTTAAGTTGTAGAAATTTTGTTAAGTTAATATTAGATTTATATTTTTTAAATCATTCTCATAGTTATTGTCCAATCGAAGTGTAGCTTATTAATATACAAAGTGAAACCAATTCTATAGTTTATCATTTCACATGACCATACAAAACTCATTTGGCTTCCAAACTTAACTTTTGACTTGGTTATGACTTTTTAAGGTTAAATTTCTTACATATTAAATTTTTTTTTTAATTGAATAAAATTTTAAACTTATTATTATAATATGAAAGAAAATAGTAGAGAAAAATTTATCTAAATTTTTGTTATTTTTATATTAATATTATAATTTAAGAAGTCTATAACTTATATTATTTAAAATATGCCTTTTATAATGTTTTCATTAAAATTATCAGTTTATCAAGTGTTTATCGTCATCTGTAGAAGATTTTATTAGTCAATTTATTGTGTTGACTAATGATTTTGCATTATCTATTTCTTGAAAGAGGTAAGCAACTATAATGACATTTAATAATGAAACATAGTTAAAACAGTTTAACTATTGTTGTTAGAATTATTTGATAATCGTAACATCGCGCTTTGTGTTTATTATTAAAAGTTTGATCAAATATTTTGTCTCTGCTGTGTTCCTTTATTTGTATATATCAGTAGTAAAGATTGTAGTTCAAATAAAGTTTTAAAATAAAGTTTAATAACATGCATACACTACATGTATATTAAGCAATTTTCTTTGTCCAAAATCCAAATACAATATTTGAATCTTTATATATAAATTTTTTTATATGTATTTTTGTTTTATATACTTGTATTATATAAATTTTATCTTTCTGCTGGAGAGTTTCAATATATATGTGATGATTCTTTTGAAGCTTTAGCAAACTCAAATACTGTACATAAATAAATTATATAGAAAAATTTTTGATGATAAATGGGATGCACGAATTTTATATTATGTAAAATCACATTTAAATGAATTTTTGTAAATCTGAAACGGCCGGGTCACGAGAATCTAAAAATTAATTTTGCCCGGCCTTATAGAATCTTTAAAAATTGACTATTACTAAACTTAATATTAATTTTCAAGGTAAATTTTTAAATGATGTAAATGATGTTGAAATCAGTAATTTTAATTGTAATTTTTATTTTTTTTACAGACTAATTAATAACACATGTTGAAATTGAATTTCTCCATCGATTATTCAAGATTTATTTTTTTTTTTTTTTGCTTTTCCAATAATGGAAATCTTTTTAAAAATTATTTTTATAAATTGAATTACCAAAATGATGATACTACGTAAATTAATTGATTAATTTTAATTTTACATTACATCAGACTTTCAAGATTTGAAAATTACAATCCGTATCTTTGCACAGTAAATGAAAAATGATAATCAAACTACGCATTCCTATTTCTAAATTTATACTTTGAATAACAAAACTTATGGTATAGAAACATTGCTTATATAAGATATTAACTAGTCCTTGGAAACTTCAGTCTTTATAATAATATATATATATATATATTTTTAAAGAATTAGATGAGATTGATGCATGGCGACTTCGTTGCTGTTAAGTTACCTTACAACAGCCATTGTTCTTTTATTTAATACAAATTTTAAAGGAAGATATAATAAAAAAATAATATTCACAGGTATTAAATTCCAGATATCTTATTAACGAAAGTAACAATTTTCCATTCATAACTGATATGATTATTTGTTCAATAATTATTTGTATATTAATTACAGAATATTGTTAAAAAAAATTTTTATTATTATTATACAGATATTGCAGTTTTTTTAATCTTGATAGAATGATTTAATAAATTTGTTGAATTTGTTGAAAAAAAAAATTCTAATGTCAATTTATTAATATATACAGGTATATAAAACCGATAATCTTCTCATAAACCCAGTTTATCTGTACATTAATACCACAACCTTCATATCAACACAAACATTAACTGATACCTTATCAACAAATTCGTCATCATATCTTCATAATTTATTTGTCATGGTATGTCATCACCTAGGATTTCTTTTATTTCTTCTCGAAAATGTGTTAGAACTTTAGGATGTTGAGATATTTGCCAGACCGTGAAGCAATATGTATTCCAGTCTAGTGATAATTGAATAAATAAACACTTATGAAATAATTTGAATATATTAGTCTATAATCTATATTGTATTTAAAACATACTGTACAGTATCTGACTTCTGTAATGGTGATACAATTACTCAATGGAGCTTTATTTTCATCATATCCATCGCGTGAAGCGTTAATGTCAACATAATACTCGATCATCATTTTGTATATTCTCAATTTCATTTCTTCTCATTTTGATAATATCAAGCATAGTTTCATTTGAAAATACATGTTCAAAAAAAAATGTTAACGGTATGAGTTATTTAATAGATCTTTCAATATCTTCAGATTTAAATCATTATTTTCTTCATCAAATAAGCATGTAATAAGACAATAAGAAGTTTGCGAGTAATTTAATCTGAATTGATGTAAATTACCAACTAAATGGACTGAGAAGAGGTGATTGACGGGGATAATATTTGTTTGATATATAACAGATAAGGGGATTATACTTTGATAATTTGATAAATATTTGATAGTTGATATGAATGATGTTGTAAGTAAATGTAAATATGGTTAAGAAAAATTTTTCTGTCGAAAGAAAGGACAGAAGGTTAATAATTTCAGAGCGTAAATAATACCAAAAATAGCTTGAATTCTCGTACGTAGATATTTATATTGATAATTGATTGATTTTTTTATTTTGTTTTGCTTAATATTCTTTCTTTTGTTATACAGTAATTCAAGAGATCTAAAATAAGTAAATGACCAGACATGAAAGAATAAATTTATTAGCATACTTAAAGATTTTTTTTTTTTTGAAAAAAACCATGAATTAAAAGGCCATATTTTCTAAGTATAAAAGTTACACGTAATGATCAAAATTAATATTTTATAATTTGCAAAATTAATTTAGTTAATTTATTAAAAAGGCAGAAAAATATTCTGGCAAAGTTATATTTAAAAAATTCTATCTTTTCACAAAAAAATGTTTATTTTGATCATGAAAAATAAACTAGAACTAGGAAAGTAATAAATTAATTATAATTCATTATTGGGGATGGAATGTCCTTCAGTTTACAACTCTTTATCCGTAGAAAAATTCCTATATTTACTTAACTATACAATCCTTATGCTTAACAGTGGTATAAGAGTTGCAACTAACGAAAAATAAGAATGAATAGAGAATGATGATGTTGTTTTTGTAACTGTTACTGCTGTAAGCCTGTAACTGTGAGTTATATTGCTTATACAATCTCGATTGACCCAATAGATTCCAAATATTGACCACTACTACCATATATAATGCCTACAGGCAAATTAAATGCTATGTCCTCTGTATCTCCTATACCTCCAAAATGGTGTGTACTTTGTGATGTCTGGAACTCTAAATATTTTATAGTTGTGACGCCCCCGCTGTCACCATATCTACCACTTATTCTCGTCAATTGTTCATCAATAGCAAGAACGAGCTCTTGTTTTTTACCTCCATTACCACCGTACTTATTACCCTCGTAATCATGTGATGCTCCATCCAATGTAACTATATTATAGGTAAATTGTAGGCTATCCACAAGACTCCAAAATCGAATTTCTATTCTTTTGATACTAATACTTTTTATATTGTTATTACTACCATATGTTGTAATAATATCATTAAAATCATTAAAATCAATCCCTCTATTTCCACCATACTTTGGTGATATACTTTTTATAATTATTGGCATAACTGATGTCATTGTTGTTGTAACTGTTGGTTGCATTGCTTCTGTAATATTGACTGACCCGATAGATTCCAAATGTCGTCCGCTACTCCCATAGATGACACCCACAGGCAAAGTAAATGGTGTGTCCTTTGTACTCCCTACACCTCCAAACTGGTGTGTGATTTGTGATGTCTGGAACTCTAAATATCTTACAGTTTTAACGCCTCCGTAATCACCATATCTACCACTTATTCTCGTCAGTTGTTCATCACCAGCAAGAATAAGCTCTTGATTTTTACCTCCATTACCACCGTACTTATTACCCTGGTAATCATGTGATGCTCCATCCAATGTAACTATATTATAGGTAAATTGGAGGCTATCTACAATACTTCCAAATCGAATATCTATTCTTTTGACATTAATACTTTTTATATTGTTATTACTACCATATGCTATAATAATATCATTAAAATCATTAAAATCAATACCTCTATTTCCACCATACTTTGGTGATATACTTTTTATAATTATTGGCATAACAGAAAAGAATGATGTTGATTGTGTTGATGTTATTATTGCTTCTGTAATCTCGACTGACCCTATAGAATCTAAAAGCGAACCACTACTACCATAAATAACACCAACAGGTAAAGTGAATGCTGTATCCCCTGAGTCTCCTGGATTTTTTCCGAAACAGTATGTATTTTTTGATGTCCGAAACTCTAAATATTTTATAAATGTGTTGTATTCTTTGCCAAATCTACCTCTTATCTCCATCAGTTGTTCATCAACAGTAAGAATTAGATCTTGTTTAGTACCTCCATCACCACCGCATTTATTACCTTGGTAATCATGTGATGCTCCATCCATTGTAACTATATTATAGGTAAATTGGAGACTGTTCACAACACTTCCGACTTGAATTTCTATTCTTTTAATACTAATACTTTTTATGTTGGTACTACCACCATATGCTGTAATAATATCATTATAATCATTATAATTGTTTCCTCCATATCCACCGTACTTTGGTGATATACTATTTACAATTATTGTCATAACAGAAAAAATTGAGAAAACAAAAAAAAAATGTACAAAATTTCAAATGAATGACTAAAAAAAAAAATTTATTCTGTCGCACGAGGAAGCCAAATTTCTAAATTTCTGAATTTGGTGAAATCTACGGTACTACTCCTACATAAGGAAGATCGCTGATCACCCGACATGACTGTGTGACACAAAAACATATATTAAACTCGTTCTCACTCCGGAACGTAACAACTTTTTTTTTTTTTTTATCCGAGCCTAAAAAACGCTATGTCTGAACTAATCCACCCGCCTCTACGGCTCTACCTCCACTTCCGCTACTGCAACGGAAGGAAAAATGCTCCCACTCAAAACTGAGGTGATCCGAAAATATAAAACGAATGAACTTATCAATTTTTTGCGCAAGGAGAAAGACTTGGGTAGTTATGGAATGCCAAGCGGACCTGCGTCAGATCTTGCGTACATCGCCAAGGAACTTGGTAAACGGAAATTATGTTTATATTCGCCATACAAATCTTAGAGAAGTATGGAATCGATAGTAATGACAGAAAGATTCCGCCAATCGTATTTAGAACCTGTGAGAAAGAAGATAACGATGAGGAGTTGGAACAGATAAAACGCAGAATGGGTATTATATGTTCGACTGGCAGTAACAAATCTGTGAGTTTCAACTATATTTCTGCAATGTTATACAGGAGAATAACCAAGAAAGGGATTTCCCTAGATCCTCAATTCGAAATCGATGGTGATGAAATAACAGGTCATGTCGATTATGCAATCAAGGAAATCATAGACGTTGTTAATGAAGAGTTAATTGCCATAAGCCTATAACTGAGGGCAAACGAAAAGGTTTGGTGGCGGTTTTATGCAGAACATAATGCAACTCGAAAGCCCTAACCATACGAGCACTCGAAAAGGAAAGCGTCCGTGGAATTCGATTATGAGCTTGACTACTTCTACGAAATCGTCACCACAGGTGTGATTTTTGGTAACGGTTTTGAGATACATGATTAGCCGAGGCGTTACTAACTTTAACTTTTCTATGTTAGCCATGGACTGGTACTTCCTCATCTACACGCACACCAGAAAGCTCCTTACCGAGGATATTTTGGATGATGATGCGGAACTTTGTCAAGGTGAAAAAAATTTATGGAGGTAATCGTAGGTTTATTAAAGGATAGGGTCGAAGTTGTTGATTCTCCAGATAATAAGAGAGCTAAAGCTATAAAATACATTAAGGAATGAGCATGTATAATAGAAACTTCGTCATGTATCACGGGCTAAGACTCGATCATTTGTATTTATTTTTATCTGCGTATTAATAAAACAATATTCGAATAGACATTTTTCAAGCATCATCATTTCGCATGATGGGATTTTGGGTAATCGTTGTGATTTACAAGGAGAATGATGAAATGTTCCTACGGAATTTATAAGCACTATAAAAACAGGCCAGTATCTTTGAGATGGGAAAGCAAGTAAACCCAATATGTCGGGTTCAGAACAATTTGATGTGCCAAGAGAAAAGAAAACGAAGCTCCAAAATTTGACAAACCGTCTCTTGTTAATCATTGAATTTTGCTTATAATATCTTGAAAAATCTCAAGTCGATATTATAGAACCAGCGAGATACGTCATCATCTTAGTTAAGCGGAACTTCAGCTATATCTACCTTGATAGGTGAAAAGTTTGTTCTAATGCCGTTTAACATGCACCAAATGTCCTGAAAGTGTCCTGAAGAAATCATTATAGAATTTCTAAAGCCAACTGTTCTTTTAACTTGTAAACATATCGTGCATTATGAATCTACGCAAGCTGTGTCATCAACTGGAGAAATAGACGCAGATGTAACAGAGGAATCAATTAAATCTGAGATCTTGCCTAAGACCAGTTGTAGAAAACGGACTAATGAAGATACGGACGATGATGCAGAGCATCGAGCCTCCAGCTCATCTGTCGAAACCATCTAGGAAGGTCCTATTCCACGGTAAATTTCCTCCGATAGTACTAGACATTTTCTGAATGGGTGTAATTTTCGTGAATTAAATGACGGGATCATCAAAAAGCTGTTTTATAAGTGCTCTGTCCATATTATTATTTCAGGAAAGAGTTTAAATCATAATACGATTTTTTATAGGCAAATGAATCGTCTATTGCTCTAGTTAATGATGAAATCGGGAAACATATACTCAATCAGGATAAAGTTATAGATGAAAGGACGAAAATGATATTTAGACTTTAATGGTATTGATACTGAAAAAATAATAAATTAGTTAAAAACTTTTATTATATCATCTATACTTATTTTTGAAAATTCAATACGTAAAAAGTATTTATTTATTTAAGTTTTTAAAGTTATGATTTCAAATCTCGCTTTTTCTCAAGCATTATTCATAATTAAATCTTGATTATTTTGACTATAAAAAAATCCTTGTAAATACTAGTAACTTTATACCAATGTATTCGGCTAAACGTCTTCATCGATCCTGTACCAAATCTCCAGCTTGTTGGCCATAGAAAGTCAAAAAATTATCTATATTTTGGCCTGTATATTTAAAAGATAAGTCACAACCCATTAAAATCATTAAAAAAGTAAGATTGTAGTAGTATATACTATACAGACCGTTTAATCGATGAAGTTGAGAAACATTTATAGGGAAATTATAGGAAGTACATTTCGGAGATTCGGCAAACCCCGATTCTCTCGCGAGTTGTACTAATTCGGAGTTGATTGTTCTACAGAATGAGCGAATATCGCTAAATAATAAAATTATATATTCTATTAAAACCCAATTTTATAATTATAAATTATTTAAAAACAATACAACCAAGCTCCCATTGATTCATTAAATTATTGTTTGGTAAATACATACAGTGCTTGAACCGAGTGTCATATAAGTCTTACATGTTTATGATCTGTTCATGTTAGAAACCCCAGGTAATACCTGATGCGCCCAGGATAACTACCTGGGATTTTTGATCAGAACAGCACTTTATACCAGAGATAGGACGATAGGGATAAGGGTTATTCAATAAACTTTGATTTTAATTAGTGATATTACATGATGTAGAAAAAACTATACTTATCTAAATATTTTAGCAGTAATGAATTCTAGATGGTCAACAGGCACTGCATACATTAATCCATACCCAACAGGTAAATGAAAGAAACGATGGAACGTGGTTCCAGTTCTTCAACTAATTAATCTTCCATTGAGCCCGGTGCTGACTAAGATTAGACTGTGCGGGCCAAGATTGATTAGACACTAAAATAACGAAAATTTAAACATGTAATAATATGAAAAAAATTATGTACTGTATTTTATATGGAATGTAGGTCAATTTTATTATTTTCGTAATTTTTAATTTAATGTCTTAATTTTTTTTTACCGTCCTAGTTTTATTTTATCTTTATAATTTAATTTTTTTCTTTTTAAAAAATTAGAAATCTCCTTGAGGAGTCCATTTTACTGTTAAATATATTAATAGAACTTACTAATATTATTTAAAATTTTTTAATATAAAAGATTAATTTCAAAGATCCCGACAGTATGAACTAATTAATACTTTGGCTTTTAACTCCAATTATATATTGGATGAGAATTCTCGGAAAACCCCATCATCGAAAAATTTTGCTTGACAGTACGTTGGATAGGGTAAAGTCCACTACTCTATAGATATTAGATTATGTAAGTGTAAATTATTGAAATTATTACTTGCTACAAAATTATTAACTATAAATTTTCAAGATATTTTTTTGTTTAATTATATAAAACTAAATTGTACTGTACTATGTTGGTAATTTGTATGATTTATTTACAGTACATTTTATTTATATATTTTTGCAACTTTAAGAAACAAATTCAATATTGAAATGATATAACAATAGATGGGTTCTTATATACTGTAAAAAGTAAAAATTGGTTAATAAAAGTCCTAAAATAATTATCATTAAAAAGTTAAAATGATAAATTAATAAATAAATAAAGTTATTCGCTACCAGTATTCAATTTTTTTAGTAGTTGAAATTTTTTTTTTTTTTTTTTACGTACATTAAATCATTGGACGCGTGGACAGATTTACTGATAATTTTGGCCGGCGTTATTTGTAATTTTGGTAAGACGAATAATATTTGCCGCGGAGTGGGTATGTCTTTAGGCATATAGAAATGGAGGCCAATTGTAAACTTGGGAAGGCAAATTCCAAGTTGGGGCACATCATCACTTTCGAACTGATTTTTTTTTTAAAAAAAGTAATCCCAAGGAAAAGGGACGCAGTAGCAATAAAATGAACCAATTACGATGTCAAACAAAAATAAATAAATAAATAAAACAAATATCATCATAGATAAAACATTCAAATTTATCGATCGTTTAAAATAATTTTTATTGTATTAATTGGTGTAATAAATATAAAATTACTGTATATACAATTATTAAAAAAAAAATAAATAAAATAATAAAATTAAATACAAAGAAATTTTTAACAATTTTTTTTTACAAGCTAAATTAATTTTTTTTATAAAAAATATTATTAGAATACAATCGATTTGATTTATAGAACCGTTAAGAGCGAAGACTTAAATCCTCGTAGTAACACCAGGCCAATTGAAGATATGTCAAATTCATTGTGGTTATTTATACTTTATAGAGCTTCCTTTTTTCGGATTAGCAGTCAGCAGTGTTTTTTTTTACATTATAGAGCATGAATTTGTAGGATTAAGAGGTTTTTCTGTTACTTCAGAAGCAACAATGACAACTGGTTTAGCAGTGATAGCAGTTGGATTCATTTTGATTAGATTTTATTTTTATTTGAAAAGATTTTAAAGATTTTGAGAATTATTTTTTTGATTTGATATTTATTGATTTTTTTTTTGTTATTTGATGAGAAAATTTAACATGGCGAAATTAAAGTGTATTTATAATAATCGAGACAAACGATTTTTTACGTGAATAAAGTTTACATTATTTTATTATTATAGAATTAATATTGTTTTGCTTACAGTATATGTACACTATTATTTATCTATTATGCATTGTTTCATTGTGATATTCTCCATTACTCCTCATGTTTCAGGTTGTAAGATCAGGTATCCATTTTTAGAAATTTTTTGTTATTGGTTGGACAATCGTTCTTTAAAAATAAATCCATTACTATTTATAATAATTGGTGTAATATAAATAATATATTGAATAACACACAAATTTAATATACCGTAATGATTAACAAATAAATCCTCAAAAATTTGTAGTAATTCGAAAACTTTTTTTTTTTTCTTCTTTGCATATGTTCCTCGATTGATGTAATTATTCAATAAGCGATAAAATTGAATTGATAAAAATACTTAAAATAAAAAAAAAAGAAATAAAATTTGTCACCCGTGTCATCCCTCATTTAGTTAAAAGTTTTTTTTACGCACGTGGACAGATTTACTAAAATGGGGCGTGATCCTACCAGGCTATCACAATTACGCAGAATTATTAACAGAAATTTTGGCCGGCGTTATATATGATTTTGGTAATCTATATGACTATATTTATAAATTTTTTTTTTTTTTTTTTTTTGCGCTATTTTTACATGGAACGTTTCTACATTTGGATTTTATCAACATTGTAAATTGACATAATAAGATAATGTGCATCATTAGTATTCAACTTTTTTTATTCTATTGTTTCTATTGTAAATAATTTAATATTTCACTTTCGAACTGAATTTTTTTTAAAAAAAAATCAATATTTTTCGAGAAAATGAGGACACAGCAGCAATAAAATGGATCAATCACGATATCTTTAAAAAAATAAGATAAAAAATTTCATCACGGATAAAACATTCAAAATTTTAAAATAAAAAAAGTCAATTTTTTTGAATTATATAATAATCATGTAATATTAATAAAAGCTAATTATAAATTAATATTTATGAAAATTATAAAACTTTATTTATTTTATTTCATAATAAATTATATCAGATATATAATAATGGGTAATTTTAAAATTTTAATGCTCACTGGAGGTAAAATCGATCGTTAAATAAAATAATTTTTATCTTTTTATTTGAAGAGTAAAATTAAAATTATATACAATTATTAAAGAAATAAAATTAAATACGAAAAAAATTTTTAACAGAATTTTTTTTTACAAGGTAAATTTTTTTAAAAAAAATATGATTAAAAATGTAATCGATTTGATTTATAGAACCGTTAAGGGTGAAGGCTTAAATCCTAGTAGCACCAGACCATTTAAAGATATGCCAAATTCATTGTAAAGCTTCGGATTAGTAGTCAGCGGTGTTTTTTTACATTATAGAGCATGAATTTGTAGGATTGAGAGGTTTTTCTGTTACTTCAGAAGCAACAATGACAACTGGTTTAGCAGAGATGGTAGTTGGATTCATTTTGATTAGATTTATTTTTATTTGAATTATTCTTTTGATTTGATATTGTTCTTTGAACTTTTTTTTTGTTCTTTGATGAGAAAATTTGACATAGCGAAAATCAAAGTGTATTTATAATAATCGAAACAAACGATTTTCACGCAATTTAAACTTTACATTGTCTTATGTGTTGTGTTTCAAGTATAAATATAATTTTAGAAATATATTTTGATATTGTGGACAATACTGTGCATAATTATTTATTTGGTCAGGTGGTATCATATTACTATACCAGATACCATTAACGTCTGTTCAAAAAATAGGAAAATCGGTCACAAAAATACATATTATTTTTTATTGGTTTAACTCGATAAAGTATATAGAATTTTCGGATCTTTATAGATTTAATAATAGTAATAAGGTACTTTTCACTTCTTTTTACTCAAATGAATCTTGCGGTCTTAATTCTATTGTATTAAGCTGGAAAATATTTTAAACCCTTTATTTAGAAAACAAATGTAATACATAACCGTACATTATTTAGGATCTCATTCATGGATTAGAGAGTATTAAATTTTTTTTCTTGTTATAAACATCATTAAAAAAAATAGATTAGTTACTATTGTTTGTCCTCTCCTCCATTTATGAATCAAAATAAACAAAATACCCCTGTTCCGATGTTCGATTTCCCCAATTTTCGGGAAGTGGTACAAACCAAATCCCCCAAATTTTTTTCAAATTGCCTAAATGATTTATGCGGTACAACATGTAAAAATGATTGTCCAAATAAATTTATAAAATGAGCTCACATACTGTTTACATTATACTTGAAACGTTAGGGAGAATATTAATGCATAGTATTAATAGAGAAATACACTGCATATAATAAGTAAACAATGTGAATAAATTTTTAGATAATAACTTTAATAAGAAAATTAGATTGTCTCGATTATTATAAATACACTCTGATTTCGCCTTGTTAAATTTCTCAACAAATAAAAAAAAAAGGTTCAAAGAACAAAAACAAAACAAAATTTCAAACTCATCTCAAATAAATACAAATATTGTCAAAATGAATCCAACAACTATCACTGCTAAACCAGTTGTCATTGTTGCTTCTGAAGTAACAGAAAAACCTCTTAATCCTACAAATTCATGTTCTATAATGTAAATACTATTAAATTTTTTTTTGGAAAGCCGCTCTACAAAGTGAGCGCAAATGATTTAACCTATCTTTAATCGGCCTGGTGCTACGATAAAGATTTATCCTCTTAACGGTCTAAAATTCAATTCATTATTATAAATGAATGATTAATTCATTACATTTTTTTTTTAAAAAAAAAAGATTACTTTAATGAAAAAAATTCTGTAACATAAAATTTAATTAATTTTTCTTATTTGTACATAATTTATTTCCTTATTCGATCAAAAATAAAATAAAATAAAGCTTTTATTTTTATAACTAAATTTTATTAAATTGTTTAAGTTGTCGTAAAATCTAACATTTATTTTAAGATATCAATAACGAACTGGCCAACTTTATTAAAAATCTCGCTGTTACCTGTTACGCCTCATTTTCTCAAATGAGAATTAATATTTTTCGTTTGAATTGTATATTACTCCGGAATAATTGAGCCGAAAGAAAAAAATCAAGAGATCTAGAAAATTACTTGCATTTTCTCGTTTTTTTTTTAAAAAAAAAAAAAAATATTTTGTGTATTATATAAAAAAAAAGTGAATAGAAATTAGTAAATGATCAAAATAAAATGAAAATTACCTGTTTCTATTTTATCGTATTAAAATTACAACTTACATTTTTAAAGGTCATCTGTCTGTTTATATAATTTATTTATAGGATCTTGTTCGTTATTTACTAAAAAAATTATTTATACTGTATACTAAATCGTTAAATTGTAAGGTTTGCTGGCTGAACTTTACTTTTATCATAAAAAAAATTAAGATTTAATGTATGTTTAGAAAAAATTTTTGAGATAAAGTTGCATCTAATCTAACCAAATAATCGTTATACTGTATTGTTTTATAGAAATCTATCAAGGCTTTTCATATTTGTACATAATTTTATTTTCGTTCTTCGAATTGAAAAAACAAAATAAAATAAAATTTTTATTTTATATAACGATAAATTCCTAAAACTCAAATATTTTATTAAACTTGCTATAAATTGTTTATTTTAAAATATCAATAATAACTGACCCATTTTATTAAAAAAATCTCGCTGCTGCGCCTTGTTTCTCAAACAAGAATATTTTTGAGTTAAAAGAAAAAATTGAGTTCTACATTTTTCATGTTTTTTTTATCAAAATAAAAGATTTATTACAATATACAAAAAATGAATAAAAGCTTGCAAAGGATCAAATGTTGAAATGAAATATTCCGTGCGCATCCGGCTTCGAATATATTAAACTTATTATAAATTGTCATAAAAAACTAATATTAATTTTAAAATATCATAATTTGTTCCACTTCGTCTCATTTTCTCAAACGAGAATTAATGTTTTCTTTGGAATTTAAGATTACACGAAGTAATTGAACTGAAAGAAAAATTGAGAGTTCTAAAAAATCAAGTGCATTTTTAATGCACCTAATGCTTTTTTTGCCAAAAAAAATATATATATTTAATTGCGTAATATACAAAAACTCAAAGAGAATAAAGTTTACAAAGAATCAATCGTCCTTTCTTATCGTATTAAAACTGTCAGCTTTCAATATATGTAAATGAATATAATTTATGACTACATTTTTGATTTAAAGTTCATTCATTTATTTATAATCTTGTTCATTTTGTTCATTTAAAGATATTACTATTAATTAGAAAAAAAACGTGTAGTGAACATATCAAATACATTATAGTAAACGGTATTCTTGTAAGTTTTCGTCAAATAAATTAAAACGATTAAAAAAAAATTTAGATAGAACCAAATAATCGTTTGATGAAAACATTATTTGCTAATTAACGTTAATCCTAAATTAGAAATTTTGTATAATCTATCGATTTGACCAATAATCTGCTGGGCTTAAAATAGCATTGTAAATTCCGGAAAAATCCGATTTATCCGGCAAAATTTTATAACTTAGCCAATAAAATTCGATTCTATTTTATTGTTCGTTGAATCAAAATGTCCTGTGTGACTTCCCTGATTTCGGAAAGTGGGACAAACCAAATTTTAAATAATTTTCCCCAGATACAGCCTTATCGGCATCGTTCATATATAGTAATATGACATAACTCGACCAAAATAATGTACGACATTTAAAAATGATTGTTCAACAATAGCAGTGTATTTCTAAAAAGAGTTAATATTATACTTGAAACATTAAGGGAGAATATTAATGCATAAAGAAAGGAAATAATAGAGAAAACAGTGCATATAATAAGAAAACAATGTAAAGTTTAAATTAAATTTCGATTATTTTAGGTAAAATTCAT
>QKYT01000437.1:90717-100813 GCA_003550305.1 Glomus cerebriforme | reverse complement strand
TACAAGAATTTCCAATAACTAAATAAATCATTCTGTAGTCTTATCTAAAAGAAATAGGAAAGAACAGTATTTAAATAATTTAATAAATAATAGTTTATTCATGATGTAAACTCTCTTTCCCAGTTTCCACTCAATTTATCTTAAAATTTGGTTACTGATTTCTACAATGAATAAAAGAAATATTACTAACATTTCTTAATTAAATTAAAAAAAAAATTAAGAAATGAGAAATTTTATCATCAATAGTAATATTTCTTATTGTAAGAAAATGATGGAAATTAATTTGGTATGTCCATATTGTAATGGTCATCAGCGAAATAATCAATATTTACCAGAATTATCACTCAATATTCATGATATTTAGCGATACACCACTAATTTACATAATTTGACATTGTCAGTATTGATTTAATGGTTAAAAAAGAACAATATTTTTAATGATCCAAAACAAACAACTTATTAAAAAATGTCCCAATAAGGCTGAATAAACACGAAGCTAATATGTGAATAAAAATCATTAAATTTATTAATTTATTTTAATAATCCTTTAATAATCATCTGCCTTAATTTAACATTTAATAATAATTAATAATAAAATACAGTAAAGCGAACGTTTAAAAAATTTCACTGTTAAATTATTTATACGAACAGAAAATTATGCAAGAATTTTATAAAAATAAAAAACAACAAACCACCTAGTACTTTTCTCTTCTAAATATACTTAACCGCCTCCATTTCCAAGTTCCAAACTGAACTTACAAAAAAAAAAATAAAAATAAAAATAAAAGAATGTTATTAGTGAACATTCTTTATGTGAAAGAAATCACAAACTCCTACAAGAAGTACCTTCCCCACAATACTCAAAAAAAAACTGAATTCTACAAAAAAAAAAAAAAAGAATTAAAGAACATTAGTTAATATTTTGAATCAAATATATAATAATTTCATTATGTAATTTTATATTATTATTGTCATTCTACCCAAAAAAGGTAAAAAAAATATATATGATAACATTAAATAATAAAATATTATAGGCAGTTTTGGGAAACTACCTACATTAATTTTGATATAAATGATCATAATTTTCATTATTTTTTATTAATGTTCATACCCATTTTTTTCTTTATTATGATTTTTTTTTCAGAATAATTCATAGTTAAAATATTTTATCAATGAATATAATACTTTATCATTATAAAAATAATTTTTAAATTTTAAATTAACACTGTATTGAACATTATTCTACAACCTGATATTATCTAAACTGGCGGCGACAAAGTTGCCAGTTATATATTTAATTCAAATTTTATTGTGTCATGAAAATTTTGCATAAAAGAGAAATGTAGTACAATCAATATTGTTATTAATAAAAAAGAGCTAATATGATTAAAGTTACAAATTATTGTGTTTTCATTTCTTACTTCTCAGTAACTCAAAATTTAATTTATATAAATTATCATTTTAATAAGCAAATAAAATGTTATAACTTATAAGCATGATTTATATTTTCTTATTTATCCTTTATTTACAATAACAGAATTTCAAAAATTTTAAGAAAAATTTATTTACTACCATTTATAAATTTACTATTAAGAATTTGAACATTTACGCAATTTCTATTAATATAATTTTTTTTTTACATTTTTGTTTAAAAAAGTCATTTTCATACATTTTTGTAAATTTATATCTTAAAGTATAAATTCTTTGTAAAAGCACGATATAGGCTTTGAAAAGTAATATCATAATATTTATTATTATATAAAATAATCGGTTAACTATTTTTTTTTAGGTAGTCAATTCTATTTATTTTATTTTTATTTTTATTTTTATGATAGCGCGGATTCGTTACAAGTCTAGAAGTAACAAAAATAGAAAACTACAAGTAACTATTTCTACAATTACTAACAAAAAGTAACTGAGCCCCCAATGGGAACTGTCTATGCCTAACGAATTCGATAGGTAAAACCAATCCGTCCTTTAACTATCTACAACTGACAAAATATCTTGGATTGCAGACTAAATCAGCCCGCACTTTTCTTTCAGCTGAAGCTACCTCATGTAAGTGCTGTAAGATGAGGAATGATTAACACTATTTTAATTGTTTGTAAAAAAGAGCATCTTTCTGAAAGAAAAAAAAAAAGTTAAATTCCTATAAAAGGAACATGTCCATAAGGACAAAATTTGTGTAGATCAAATTGTGATATGATTGGTGCATCCTGGAGATCGTTGTGTCTTGATTAAGCCGCAGGTTGTGCGAGGTCGATCCTGATAGGTAGGTGACGTCAGTCCGTTAACGGAGTGGTAGGAAATTTTTTTTGCAAAAAACAAAAAAATATTTTGAGAAGAGTGCAAAAGAGTGTAGAAATAAAGTCATAAACTGAAGTTTATTGTTGCCATAAGCTCTCTTTTCATCTTGATGTTGTAGCCTCGGGTTTGGGTAGAATTTTTAGACCGCGGGTTTGTGCAAACTATTAAAACTCTGATAGTTGCGGGGTCAGTTGCGGAATTCTGGGGCAAGTGAGGCATTTAGGAGAGAGTTTTTCGTGGTCAATTCTATTTATAAACGAAGTTAAAAGTTTTAAGAAATCTAAACCTCCACGTGACTGTAGTTTGATTTGGATTTTTCCTGTCTGGGCATGTGATAGGAACTGACTAACATAACTTTATGGTCAAAATAAACTCATTTGCAAAATTTTGAACACAAGTACGATATAAAATTCATTTGATATATTAGAAATATAAATATATAAATATTCTTACTGATATCATCATTTGGTACTTGTATTATATTCATGTCTTTAAACAATTTAATATTGTATTCATTCATTTTTAGTAAATATAATAAGTTTAATAAGTTTTAAAATTACATAAATTATAAAAAAATAATATTTAAAGTCAAAACTTTTTTTTAAAAAATTTAAAAAATTGTAAAAATTAGTGAAATAATATCTCTTACTAAATAATAAACTAAAAATTAATATTATAACTATTCTGTATGTCTTCTGAAATAATAACTATTTGCATTTATTGATCAATTCTGATTTTTTATTATTATATCAATTTCTTTGTTGTTCTTTATCCCACCCATACACCCAGTTTTTCATATAGTTTCTATTTGTCTTACACCATATGATTTTGACTATTATAATTAATTTACTCCTATATTTGTTTACTTTTATTTAGGATTATTTCTCACTTTTGTTCATCATTCAAATTTTCCTGGATTCACTTTAGACTTTGATATAAACTCAAGTTGTAAAATTTTCTGTTCTGAATCTTTTTTTATGTTTATTTATTGTATGTTGGCTTGTTCTTTTTGCTATGCCCTGCCCTTCCATATGTTGATGCCCTTCTGTCAATTCCTTAAGTTTTAGCCTTGCAACTATACTCCTCCTGGAATCCAAACACTTTGGTTTCCTTCTTCTTTCAATTCACATAGCATTCCATTTAAATTATTTAAATTTCTACAGAGCAATTGTTAATGGTGAAATAAACTTCGTCCAATCCACCTTCTACAATGAATTCTTCAGTAATTTTGTCATTCACCATTATTGTTATTGAAAATGTTCATTATTGTTTTACGTTCTTTTTCTTCTTGGTGTCTTTTTCTTTCTCTCTGGTACTCTCTTTTATTCGTGATCTTTCTTACACATCACTACCAGTTAATTTTGTTGATGATAAAAAAAATTCCATTATATTCATCCTATTATATCATCTTTACACACACATTCTCTTCTTCTGACTTAATATTCTCCATGGAAATCGTAGAAATCAGTTCTCCTGAGTTATAAAGTTGTGTCCCATAAAATGAATCCAAATTTCTTTTTTAAAATCATTATTCTCCAAATCTGGATGGGTGTTTGTATTACATGAGCTCATAAATAAAGTAGTCTAAGAAAATGGAAAGGGAATTCTAGTCTAAACCAAACCAGCCAGATCTGACCGGTCTTTCCTTGCCTGATACGAGGAAGACCTCTATATACAGTATAAGGAAGAGAAGAGGAAGTTTAAAGGAATTTAAAAAAAAAAATACCAAACCCGCCAGATAGAAGATACTCAACTAACTGACTGGTATTACTGGTTTCCTTGCCTGATAGAGGAAGACCTCATATACAGTATAAGGAAGATAATAAGAAGTTTATAAAAGGGAATAGTTGGGAGTAGTTATTAAAAAAGATAGAGAGAAAATAAACTTAGAATACTTTGAATAATAATTAGGTAGTAATCCATCTTGCTGATAATGTATTTTTAAAATAAGCGAGGTGAATGAGCTCTAAGGATATTTTAATAAATTTAATATGATAATTAAAAAAAATATGGGATTTCGAAAAAAAAGAGGTATTTATATAACTAAAAAATATTAAGAATATAAAAATGAGTCAAAATTATAAAAATAAATTACATCACGCAAAATTCTGATCATTGCTAGTTGTTCACATGAAATAATTTGTTAATGACTCATGATTTCTCCCTAATATTCAAATAAATTATGCATGATCAAGCATAATATATTAAAATACCTGTTTAGCCCAAACGCCAAATCTGACTTGTTGCATTTATTAGTTTGTGAACTTGGTTGAGAAATAATCACACGCCTCTTATGAAGAAATCACATCATAGCTAAATATATATATGACCTTTATTGTTTTTTATTGTTATTACTCATGCATATTTTATTTTATTCTTCTGGAATTTCAATTGCATAGTAATTCCACTTGGAGCTTCGTATCTAACATTTCAGTCGTATCTAATGGATTGGTATTTTTGCTTGCTTTGATCATATTTTTTGTGGATTTTCTGTCATAACACTATAGTATATAGCATTTTGCAAAAAATTAAATTTGAAATTAATTTTTGATTTCGATTTAAAAAATTACAAGTCCGATTGGACAAACAAGCAAAGATGTCATATGGCAGAATAAGTTAATTTTTTTAAATATCGAATATCTAAAAAACTTTATACAAGCAAATTATTTATTTATAACAATATTATTCAATATATTTTCTATGTTTGGTGGTTACATTGCTAAATTTTATATTACGTAGGCATAATTTAATACCTAACAAAGATGTGCTTGAATTTCTTTTTATATACTGTAACCATATTCGATAACATCTTCATCTATTATATTTCTTTTTATACCCTTCCTTTTATTAATATATGATGTGACATCTTTGACCACATTTGACAAATTAGTTAATAATATATCTAGCTGCTGCAGCAATTGATGAAGGTGGATATCCAATTGTAGTTACAAAAACACTTAATGTGCCAATAGGATAATTTGTCAAAGTGTCTGAAATAATTATTGACATAAGTTAAGATCATAATAAACATAATTTTCAAAATAATATACTATGAATTCCCTCATATGTGAGATTTTGGACTTTATCTTTACTGAAGTTTTTACATTGAATCACGAATTTCACTCCTTCATATTCTCCAGATAAGTCCACACCACCACTATGTACCCTTTTTCTGTTTGGTAACTTGTTCTGAATAAAATAAAATTCATCAAAATAAAACTTAGTGAGTCTTTTGCATGTTGTGTCACCAGACTTAGGCCCGGTTAGACCGACCAGCCACTATCTATAGTGAAGTGCTATCGTGAAACTATCAGATAAAGCAGTTTCTCTCAAATTAGATGCTGGAAATTACAAATGTCATGCCATGAAATACTTTAGTAAATAACTGTTATCCGGTGCAAGCAGAAATACAGCAATACTCAACAGCTCAACAAATGTACTCACTTTATTTCTTGTATTTTAATATTCATCTCTTCAAATTATTTTTTTTTTGATCTCGTACTCAAGTGTATCTCTTTTGTTGTTAACGCTGACATTATTGAGAAAACTGAAAAAAAATCCAAAGATGGAGTAGAAATAAAATTAGGCATACTTATATACTTATCTGTTTATAAATCATTTTTCCTATCCATACAAAAAAGCATTCGAATTACCTTTTTTCCTTTACCAAAGTTGAAGTTTTTAAATTTAATAAATGTAAAATAATATCAATATAATAAAAATTACATTTAAAATGATTGCAATTTTGTAAAGTACCTCCTATTTGAGCAATTGTAAAATGCGAATTCTTTCTCAATTAATAAATTTATTTTTTATTTTTATTTTTTTTTTTTTTACACTGAAATAGAAACGAAAAAGAAAAATATTTCTTTATTCTAAAAATTATTATGTAAATTTCAATAGGATAAATATTTATTTAATTTAAGTACGCATTTTTAACTAAATTTTCAGCTATTTCAATCATTTTGAAAATGGCAATAATATCATTATACCGACTGTGTCTCTTACCTATTTTTGTCATATATTTTTAATATTTATTTTACACTATCAATTTTTAATCTGGATTACCTGTTACTAGAAAGGTGAAGTTTATTTATTACTCAAATTAACTTTTATTTTTTGTATAATATTTTAATAATATTTTTTGAAATTTTTAATCAAAACTTAAAATAAATAAAAGAAGTTAGGATTTGCCTTATATTTTAAATTTTACGTTACGTGCGATGATGATGTTAGTTTATTTAATTTCTATATAAATTAAATATTATCAAATAAAAAATTGTTTTTCATATTTTGTTTGATAAATTTTCGCGTTATATATTTTTGTGTTGTTGATGATGAAAACAATTATAAATATTATTTTCAAAATTGTTGTATTTAGATCAAATTTAATATAATAGTTTGAATAATTTATTTGATAATAAATGTTATTTTAAATTACAAACTAAGAAAATTTGTAAGAACAACTGAGGTATCTCATCACTCTAAAATCTTAGTGTTTAAAATAATTCAAAAATAAAATAAANAAAAATATATATATATATAAATATATTTAAGGAAAAAAAAAAAGACAAAAAAAAATATAATTCATCCGTATCTAAAATATATATTGTAAATGTATAAAATCATTTAGAAAAATTTTTTACTGAGATAATTGTTTCTCTGTCAACTTTTAAAACGAAAATAGTTTTAAAACAATTTTATGAACAGTGAAATATAATTACTTTTAATTGGAAAGGTGTGCTTCCATTTTACTCTCCATCTTGAATGATTGTATTATTGAACTTCTTGAAATAGAGATTAAAAGTTATTTCAAAAAAACTGAAATTTCTTTTTTAAAGAATAATTTTTTTACCATCAGGAATTTCAAATTCATCTTGTTCTTCTGCATGAAGATTTGGATTATTGTGTACTTCGTTTTCATCTATAAAAGAAATTATATATAATTACTAGTTATTATTATAAAAGCTTAAATTATTACTTTACATACCATCAGTATCAATATAGCGTTTCTTTATTTGTTGTGGAATTATCACTTCATAATAATCAACTTGATCACCTAAGAAAATTTTAAACAAATTAAAATTTGTATTTTAAATTAATAAATAATAAAATTAATTTACTTACCATTCTTTGAGCTTATTTGTAGTTCATTAAATTCTTTGGATGAGTCGTTTTCGCTATTATCTTAAATTGTAAAATACTTATTCATTTAATTTTATATTCAGTAAAGAAAGAACAAATATTTTATTAAATAAAATTACCTTCAAAAGTATAATTACTTGATTTATTAAAATCATCAACTAAAAAAGTCAAAAAAAAAAACCAATCAGTATTTACCAAATGATAATTATATAAAATTAAATAAATGCTTACTACTGTCGGGAATATTATAGTTATATGGTTTACTATGAAATGCTATTAAATAAGAATATAAAGTATAATTAAATATTTATAATAATAATAATTCAAATAGAAATTTGTCAATTTATTATACCTTCTTGTTCTTCTATTAGTAAATTAAAAAAGATATTATTTATTTTAATGTTAATAATAACATATTTATAATAATAAAAATAAAAATAAAAATAAACCATACCTTCTGTTGCATTCTTTGGTTCAGGTAGATTTTCAAATTGATAAACTTTACTTGTAATTAATCTGCTACTGGTATAATTTGTTTCTATATTACCATCTTTATTTGTTTCTATGTTGCTAATTTCATTTGTTCCTAAATTATTATTTTGATGATATGATAAATTAATTCCTTTTAATTCACTCCAGAGTACAAGAATATTAGGCCTTTTTAATGGATTAGCGTCCCAACATTGTTCTATTAAACATTTATATTCTAAAGGAGTTCCTGATACAATTTTTGGTCTCATGCCATTGATAATATTTATCACAAGATCGTAATCATGTTTATATTTCATTAATGGTGGTTGTCCAGATAAAATTTCCCACATAAGCATTGCAATACTATATATATCAGAAGCAAAAGTATATTCTTTTTTAACAATAACTTCAGGTGCTACATAAGGAAGATTTCCATATATACTTGTTGGTGGCTTATTAGCAGGACCACAAAATCCAAGATCACTAATATACCAATTATTATTCAATTGAGAATACAATATATTTCCAGAATGCAAATCTCTATGAATTGCATTCTCTTGGTGAATTCTAGAAAGTGCAAGAACTATTTTAAGAGTAATTTCAATTCTTTCCTTCCATGTAAGTTTATTACGATTTTGCTGCAAATATTCTCTTAAATTTACATCCATTTCGTTTATTATAAGCATATAATTCCCACTTGATGGATCTTGCGTTAAACCATAACATTTGACAATAGATGCCCATTTATTGCTTATAGTTAAATGTGATTTAGCCTATAAAAATAAATATTTATTATTAAGAAATGGTTCAATTATTAATATTTTTAAAAAATTTTACCTCTTCAAACCAACTTTGATTTGCACTTTCAACGTTTTCTAATTTTTTAAGTATTATTTTTTGTCTTCCAAATCTTTCTAATTGTTGTTTTTTAGAATCCCATTCAATATAATATCCTTCAATCCAGTTTGCAGTATAAATTTCAGAGCATCCACCTTTTGTTAAAAATTTAATGTCTTCTAAGGTACTATATGGGATCCATTCAATTATCCTCTCTGGCATAAGCGTTTCCATTTGACATTTTTGTATTAAATTATCAATATCATCATTTCCTGATGTCCAATTTGAAAAGGTTACTTTTAAATAATTTCGAATACAATATTCACAATATAATGTAGCTAAACATTCTTGATTACAATTTTCACAAATTCTTTTTGTTCCTGAATTAAAAAGAAGTTTATCTCGATCATATTCTTTATTTAATATTTTTAATGCTTCAGTTTTTTCATTTTTTGTAAGAAATTTATCAGCAAGAATTGTTTGTTGTTGAAATTCATATCGTTTATGCATATCACTGTAAATATTATTATTAGTATACGCATATATTTTATTAATTGTTGCGTTAACTAAATCTTTTCTAATAGAAGACATAACGAATTTAATTTTCTTATAAAATTTTTAATTTGTTTGAAGACAATAGCTTTTGGAACTAAAAAAAAAATTACTGAATTGCGATGGGTCCATTTCACGGTTCTGTGTAACTGAATGTTTTGTGCACAAATTGTAAATAATTGTGATTCGTTTATGAAAAATAAATAATTATTAATTCTGTATCTCCTGTATCTCCTGTTTAAAATGTGGATGGTTCTTATACTAAAATGGAAAACAAAAATAATTTTTTTTTAAAAAATTATTATGTTAGGGCAGTTAGGACGGTATTTAATAATTGGCATTTAATTAAGCATATTATTTTTCTTAATGAACAATTTTGAACCATTTTTGTTAATAGTTTATATAATTTCACTTAATTAAACGCACCTAATTTTTAACATATAAGTATTCATAATATTTAGTTTACTTTATCAATTCTTACCCTTGATGATGAAGTTTTTTTTTTATTACTCAAAATTAAACTTTTACTTTTTATATTATATGTTTTGTAATATTTTAATAATAGTTTTTTTTTTTGAAAAGTTTTAATTACTCAAAAGTCAAAATAAAATATTTTCTTGAAATTTTGTTGTTAATTGGAGTAATTAAGTTTGCATTATATTTAAATTTATGTTGTGCGTGACGATGGCGTTAGTTCTTATAAATTAAATATTGTAATTCTAGGTTAAATTAAAAATTATTTTTCAATTTTACAAATAAAAAAAAAAGTTTATCATTTATAATT